>MU750064.1:0-20383 GCA_026770625.1 Nicotiana glauca | reverse complement strand
TAATGCATGAGACTTTCCCCCTCTCAATAAATCTGAAAGTCAATGAAAATGGGGCAGGGATTTTACCTGTAGAAATGGAGATGAAGACACTTTCTTTAAAATTTCCCGGACCAGATAAATTTGAGGAACAAATTTTGAAGAAAATGAACTTTCTCTCAAGAACCCCTCCTCCCTCTCTCTTGTTTTTGCTCAGAAAAATGGTTAAAATGAGGGGTTAGGGTGTTTTATTAGAAAAGGAGTCGGGTTTTAAATTTTAGAAAATAGAAGCCCGAGCAAGATCTGCGGTCGCACTATGCGATCGCAGAATTGGAATGCGGTGCGCATATTGGATTGCAGAACTGACCCCAATCACTGGACATCTCTGCCTGGGTATGCGGTGGAAATACGGTCCGCATATTAATTATTCGGTCGCATAATGGACCGCATTTTTAACATCAACTTAGACTAACTCTCTGATTAACTATGCGACAGGAATGCGGTCCGCATATTGATTATGCGGTCGCATAATGGACTGCATTTTCAACTTCAATTTTGATATGTCTTTTGCTTCACTCTGCGGCAGGAATGCGGTCCACATAGCTGATATGCGACCGCATTCTGGACCGCATAAATGGCAATTTTCTGGAAAATTGATTCTTTTGATTTTTTAAAGTCTTAGATCACTACCAAGGGTCCGAACCGCGGCGAGCAAGCTCGCCATGAAGAATTCTACACATTCCTAACACATATTCGCAGTCGATACCACGAGTTACTAAGTTTTGAGATCAAAAATTATTTGCGGGACCTTACAATCATAGTGACTTGAGGTGCTTCAGGTATAATAGTGTTTGGATAGGATCGCGCATTGTAGCGAGGCTACGTGGAGTTATGAACCTTCGAGGTAGATTCATGTATTCTATTTCTATGATGTGAGATGGGGTCCCAGCCTTGTGTTGTGATGGTAATGAGGAATTTGAGTTACAGCCCTTTCGTTTGAGTCATTTGTCATGATTTGAGTATGTTCAGACCGTTTCTCATTGGTGCGTGTATTATGCAAGTTGTGACTTAGGCCTGTGTTGAGGTGTCATATCACCAGAGTGGTGTTTTGGATTCAAGGTGATCGTTGGAGCCATTAATGAATACGAACAAATTTGATCTCAGCTTGTTAGAAGGATAAGATCGAGGTTTGGCCCGAAAATCTATTATGATGTTAGTCAAAGGGAAGTGGCCTCATGAATGGTTGATCTGAGGAATGGTTACGGTTAATCGTGTGTTTCACTTGTGGGTGGCAGTATATGAAAGTGTTGGAATAAGACTTTAGCTAATAAAAGGTTTTCTATCGGTATTTGGTTACTGTGGGCAACTGATGTGAATAGAGGCTACTGTTCGCGTGTTTGGATTATGTGGTATATCATATTATTTCACTTGAGGTTACAGGTATGGGTTATTACAGCTGGTTCGGGCTCATTCTGAGTATAGATGTGAGGTTCTGATCTTGTGTATGATTTCGGAAAGTGCAATGCGGTCCTACGGTTTATGGTTTAGATGGACCGTGAAATTTCAGCTATATTGTATTATCGGATCTATGCGAGATAGGGTGACAAGGGATCACCCCGGGTATATGCTTGGTAAGGTCATTCAGCTATTGGGTTGCTTCTAGTACAACTCTGGGTACGCTCGAGGACGAGCGTTTGTTTAAGTTGGGGAGGATGTGACGACCCGACCCGTCGTCTCATGTGTTATTGCTCCATTTCCCCCATTTTATGCTTCTTCATATTTCGTTATCGGTATGTGGTGTGTTAGAGTTGATTTGGATTGGTTTTGATAAGAAATGAGATACTTAGTCTCTTTAAGGAAGGCTTAAGTTGGAAAAGTCAACCGGACGTTGACTTATGAGTTATAGGGCTCGGATGTGATTTTCGGTGATTGGTTAGCTTCGGGAGCTGATTTGTGACTTAGGAGTGCGATCGGAATTGATTTTGGAGGTCCGGTGTAGAATTAGGCTTGAATTGGCGAAGCTAGTATTTTGGCGATTTCCGGTTGATAGGTGAGATTTTGATCCGAGGGTCGAAATGGAATTTCGAGAGTTTTTGTAGCTTTGTTATGTGATTTGTGATAGGTGTGCAAAATTTCAGGTCATTCGGACGTGTTTCGGATAGGTTTTTGATCGAATGTGTGTTTTGGAAGTTTTAGAAGAACTTAATCTTGAATTCGATGTAATTTGATGGTTTTGGCATTATTTGAGGCGTTTTGATGATTGGAACACGTTTGTATGATGTTTTAGGAGGTGTTGGTATTTTTGGTTGAGGTCCAGGGGGCCTCGAGGTGATTTCGGATGGCCAACGGGAGGTTTTTCGGACTTTGGTTGCTGCAGAAAATTGCAGGTCAGTGCTACAGGATTTTGCTCTATGCGATCGCAGGAGAGGGGATGCGATTACATAGAAGGATTTTGCGGGGTTGTTTGGTTGTTCTATGCGATCGTATAGGGAGTCATGCGATCGCACAATGTAAATTTGATCCGGAATTTTTAGTAGAAAATTGTTCTATGCGATCGCAGGAGTTGGAGTGCGATCGCATAGGGTTAAATTCGGAGCTGGAATTTTGTTCTATGCAATCGCATAGGGTTAGCTACAGTGCCCGAGAATTTTGTTCTATGCGATCGCATAGTGTTAGCTACAGTCCCCGGACAGAATGTTAAAAATATTTTATCTGCGATTTTGGGTCATTTTTCCTCCATTGTTGGACTTTTTGAGAGCTTTTTGAAGGAAAATGAAGAGGGATTCAAGGGGAATCGATTGGAGGTAAGATTTTTGAACTTAAAACTAGTTCTTATTGTGAAATCCATCTAGAAATTCATGGAAATTAAGCTTAAAATTGAAGAACTAGGGCTTGAGAATTTGAAATTTGATTTGGGCATTTGATAGCCCATTTGAGCTCGGATTTGAGAGTTCTTGGTATGTGTGAAATCATAGAGAGATAAGGAATCCGGTGATGTTAATTTCCTGATTTTTCGAGAAGTGGGCGGGGGGCTCGGTCTTTGCTAATTTCGAGATTCTTGATATTTTTTGATTGTTTTCGATTAGGTACTGTTCCCTTAGCATATTGTGATGTATTCGCTCTGATTTTGGTTAGATTCAACGCGTGTGGAGGCCGGTTTGAGGGGCAAAGGCATCGCGAGCTAGATATTTTACCGGTTCGAGGTGAGTAATGATTGTAAATGATATCCTGAGGGTTTGAAACCCCGGATTGCACATCGTAGTGCTATATTGAGGTGACTTGCACGCCGGATAGTGGGCGTGGGGTAGAGCACCACTGGGGAGTGTGACTTGGTCCATCCCGATTGATTAAATTACCGCGTATTTGACTGGAATTTATTTGTTATCACTGTTGTTTGGGCTGATTGTCGTATTTGGGCTTCATGCCAATTATTTGAAACCTCCGGGGATTATTTTCACTGTTTTTCCTCGCTGTTTTGACTTATTACTTGAACTCAGTCATACTGTTTCTCCACTACTTTACAACTTAGCCACTTTTACTCAGATTGAGTCTTAAATGATAATTTAAATGATATTTTGGGCTGAGGACTACTGTTTTACTAGTGCTCGAGAGGCTTGTGATGATATTCTGACTGAGTGGGGCCGAGGGCCAAATGTGAGGATACACTGAGGGATGTGAGGCCTAGGGCCTGGATGTGAGGGTTATAAATGGATCGGACTGCACGCCTCAATAGTATATTATATGGGTCGGACTGCACGCCACAGTAGTATATTATATGGATCGGACTGCACGCCGCAGTATGTATATATTGGATCGGACTGCATGTCGCAGTGATATAGCGCTTGGACTGTAGGAGCCCCTCCAGAGTCTGCACTCCGTCTGTGAGCGTGGGTACCATATGGATTGGGCTGCACACCGCAGTGAGTTATGGGTCGGGCTGCACACCGCAGCGATATGTGGATCGGGCTGCGCGCCGCAGCGGTTATTATGTGATACTATTTCTGAGAGGGGTTTGAGAGAGAGAGCCCGAGGGGACGAGAGTTTTGTGGAGAGTGAGCCCGAGGGGTTGGTTCAGTTTGATATATTGCCCGAGGGGCGAGCTTTTATGTGCTCATTTTGCATACTTCTTGCCTTTTACCTGTTATACTGTGGTATTTGTGCCCGAGGGGCGGATTTTCTGTGCTAATCAACACTAACTATTTTGAAACCATTTTTGTAATTATTGAAAAGACTATTTTCGAAAGAGATTTGAACTGAGCCAAAACATTTCTAAAGATTTCACTGATTTCACTATTTTCTCATAAATTGTAGCCGGCTTCTGTATAGCATGTTGGTTGCTTTACGTGATTTTTGGCTGCTCAGTTATTATTTACTTTTATTACTCACTGAGTTGGAGTACTCACTTTACTCCCTGCACCTCGCGTGCAGATGCAGGTATTGTTCACCCGGTAGCGGGTTTTGAGCTGGTTGAAGGTATTGTTATTGTAGTTGAGCAGAGTGACCGCCAACGTTCGCAACACCGGATTACTTCTTTTGGTTCTAAATTTTATTCTGTATATTGTTGGCCCTGTAGTTGTACTTAGACTTCTCTAGATGCTCGTGAGTTGTGACACCCTGGTCGGGCTGTATTGGGTTGTTTTTACATTGATTAGTATCATTAATTCATATTTGAACTGTTATATAACTGATTAACTGCTTTAAAGTGGTGTTCTGGAATGGTCGGGCTGGCCTTGTCTTCACGAGAGGCGCTAAATCACAATTTCTAAACTAATTTTAGACAAACTGAAGTGACATTGACACTTGTACTGTCATGCTAAGACTATGATCTTAGCCTTGTCGGGTTTGCCTTGTTTAGAGTGGAGAGGGACTACTGGTCATTCTACCCGTAGTGTTATCTCTCATATGAAGGCTCAGTGTATGGTCGAGAAGGGGTGCTTGGCCTATTTGGCCTATTTTCATGATTCTAGCGCTGAGGTTCCTTTTATCGAGTCTGTGCCCGTTGTTCATGAGTTTCCTGAGATATTCCCTTCAGACCTGCCGGGTATGCCACCCCACATGGATATTGACTTTTGCATTGATTTGGCTCCGAGCACTCAACCCATTTCTATCCCGCCGTATCATATGGCCCCTCCTGAATTGAAAGAGTTGAAGGAGCAGTTGCAAGACTTGCTTGAAAAGGGTTTCATTAGACCCAGTGTATCGCCTTGGGGTGCGCTGGTGTTGTTCATAAAGAAGAAGAATGGGTCGATGCAAATATGTATAGATTACCGACAATTGAACAAGGTTACAATCAATAATAAGTATCCGCTGCCGAGGATTGATGACTTGTTCAATCAGCTTCAGGATGCCAATGTATTCTCAAAGATTGACTTGAGATCTGGCTACCATCAGTTGAGGATTAGGGCATCTGATGTCCCAAATATAGCTTTTCGCACTCGATACGGTCATTATGAGTTCTTGGTGATATCATTCGAGTTGACAAATGCCCCAGCAACTTTTATGGATTTAGTGAACCGAGTGTTTAGGCCTTACTTGGATTCGTTTGTGATAGTCTTCATTGATGATATTTTAATATATTCCCGTAGCCAGGAGGAGTACGAGCAGCATCTTAAAGAGGTTCTTCAGACCTTGAGGGATAGTCAGTTGTCTGTTAAGTTTTCTAAGTGTGAGTTATGGTTGAGTTCGGTTGCATTCCTGGGTCATGTTGTGTAAGCAGAGGGTATTCAGGTTAATCCAAAGAAGGTTGAGGCAGTCAAGAACTGGCCTAGACCAGTATCAGCTATAGAGATCTGGAGTTTCTTGGGTTTGGCAAGCTACTATCGTCGGTTTGTAGAGGGTTTTTTATCTATCGCAGCCCCGATGACCAGGTTGACCCAGAAGGGTGCCCGGTACAGGTGGTCGGACGAGTGTAAGGTGAGCTTTCAGAATCTCAAGACAGCTTTGACTATGGCAACAGTGTTAGTTTTGCCCACAGGTTCAGGGCCATATACGGTTTATTGTGATGCATCTCGTACTGGACTTGGTACAGTATTGATGCAGGATGGCAAGGTCATTGCATATGCTTCGCAGTAGTTAAAAATTCATGAGAAGAACTATACGGTTCATAATTTGGAGTTAGCAGCCATTGTTCACGCATTGAAGATCTGGAGGCATTATCTGTATGGCGTGGCGTGCGAGGTGTTCACGGACCACAAGAGTTTGCAGTATTTGTTCAACCAAAAGGAGCTAAATTTGAGGCAGAGAAGGTGGTTGGAGCTATTGAAAGACTATAGTATCACCATCTTATATCATCCGGGAAAGGCCAATGTGGTGGCCGATGCTTTGAGTAGGAAGTCAGCCAGTATGGGCAGTCTTGCTTATATTTCGGTCGGTGAGAGACAACTTGCTTTGGATGTTCAGGATTTGGCCCATCAGTTTGTGAGGTTGGATGTTTCTGAGCCCAGCTGTGTGTTAGCTTGCACAGTCGCTCGTTCTTCACTATTGGAGCGTATCCGAGATCAGTAGTATGATGATCCTCATTTATATGTTCTTAGGGACACGGTGCAGTGTGGAGGTGCCAAGCAGGTTACTTTAGGTGATGATGGAGTTTTGAGATTGCAGGGTCGAGTTTGTGTGCCTAATGTGGATGGGCTTTGAGAGTTGATCTTAGAGGAGGCCCATAGCTCCCGGTACTCTATTCGTTCGGAAGCCGCAAAGATGTATCAGGATTTGCGGCAACATTATTGGTGGAGGAGAATGAAGAAGGATATCGTTACATATTTGGCTGGGTGTTTGAATTGTCAGCAGGTTAAATACAAGCATCAGAGGCCTGGTGGTTTGTTCCAGAAGATTAAGAGTCCTGAGTGGAAGTGGGAGCATATCACTATGGACTTCGTTGTTGGACTCCCGCGGACTCAGAGGAAGTTTAACGCAGTGTGGGTTATTGTTGATAGCTGACCAAGTCAGCATATTTTATTCCTATGGCAGTCTCATATTCTTCTGAGAGGTTAGTTGAGATCTATATCGGGGAGATTGTTCGTCTTCATGGTGTGACCGTGTCTATCATTTCGGATCGAGGTACGCAGTTTAGCTCACATTTATGGAGATCAATTCAGCGAGAGTTGGGCATACAAATTGAGTTTAGCACAACGTTTCATCCTCATACGGACGGACGGACAGTCCGAACGGACCATTCAGATTTTGGAGGATATGCTCCAAGCTTGTGTCATTGACTTTGGAGGCTTGTGGGATCATTTTTTGCCTTTTGTAGAGTTTTCCTACAACAACAACCACCAGTCGAGTATCTAGATGGCTCCTTATAAGGCCTTATATGGTAGGGGGTGTCGGTCGTCGGTTGGGTGGTTTGAGCCAGGAGAAGCTCGATTGTTTGGTATGGATCTAGTGCAGGATGCCTTGGAGAATGTCAGGATTATTCAGGATAGTCTTCGTATAGCTCGGTCCAGGCAAAAGAGCTATGCCGACTGCAAGGTTCGTGATTTGACATTCATGGTCGTTGAGCGGGTATTGCTTTGAGTGTCACCTATGAAGGGCATGATGAGATTTAGGAAGACGGGCAAGCTTAGCTCTAGGTTCATTGGCCCGTTTGAGATTCTTGATTGAGTGGGAGAGGTGTCTTATAGTCTTGCATTGCCGCCAAGCTTATCAGCCGTGCATCCAATGTTTCATGTGTTCATGCTTCGGAAGTATCACGACGATCCATCCCACGTGTTAGATTTCAACAGTGTCAAGTTGGACAAGGACTTGTCTTATGAGGAGGAGCCGGTAGCTATTCTAGACCGTAGGTTCGTCAGTTGAGATCAAAGAGTTTTCCTTTTGTCCGTGTTAATTGGAGAGGTCAGCCTGCTGAGGCATCAACTTGGGAGTCCGAGTCCGGTATGCGGAGCCGTTATCCCCATCTTTTCCCCGACTCAGGTACTTCCTTCTTATGTCCGTTCGAGGATGAACGGCTATTTTAGAGGTGGAGAATGTGATGACCCAAAAGGTCATCACTTGTTTTTAAATTAAATTCTGTGTTCCGAAGTCCTAAAACCTCATTCAGTATCACATCGATTTGTGTGCGCAGTCCGGGCACGTAGCCGAAAAGTCTATATGTGAAAATATGTGAAAAATGATAAAAATTTGGCTTTAAAATGAATTAAGTTTACTTCAGTCAATATTTTTGGGTAAAAAGACCCAGACCCATTATTTAACAATCTCGGAGGTTTCGTAGGAAAATATGGGACTTAGGCGTATGCCCTGAATTGAATTTCGAGGTCCCAAGCCCGAGAAATAAATTATTAAAGAAAATTATTTTCTGAAATTGTTTATGAGATTTGGAAATGAATTTTAATTAGAGCTTGATGGTATCGGGTTCGTATTTTGGTTCTAACGCCAGGTACATGTTTTATATGTGATTTAAGATGAGTCTGTAAGATTTGGTAAGAAACGGACTTGAAACGACGTGAACCGGATCGTTTTTGGAAAAAATTTAAAGTTCAAACTTCTTAAGAAAATTTCATGATTTTGATGCTAAATTCATAGTTGTTGATATTATTTTAGTGATTTGAATGCACGAGCGAGTCCGTATGATGTTTTTAGGGTGGTGTGCATAATTGGTTTGGAGCCCCGAGGGCTCGGGTAAGTTTTGGATAGGCCACGGGATGTATTTTGGACTTGAGGAATCGCAGATTTTCAAATGTTGCATTGCAGGCCTGCAGGCTTCGCAAGCCTGGCTCGCAAATACGAGATCGCAAATGCGAGAGGATTTTCACAAATGCGAAAGAAGCCCAGGCCACCAGCCTCGCAATTGCGAGGATTCCATCGCAAATGCGATGACCTCCTATAGCCTCTTGTCGCAAATGCGACACTCTGTTCGCATTTCCCCACTCGCATTTGTGAGAACCCCCTTCATAATTCCCAACATAGCAGAGGTTGAGGTTCGCAATTGCGGACCCCTGTTCGCATTTCCCATATCTGCGACCTGCAACTTTTATACTTAGCCGAAAATCAACCCTTTTTCACATCCTTTCAAAACACAAACTCCCTAGGGCGATTTTCCAAGAAGAAATCCTCTTCCAAATCGATTGTAAGTTAATTTTAACTCGTTTTCTTCATTCATTAACATATTTTAACATAATTTCAGCTCCAAATCAATGATATTCATGGGAAAATTGGGTATTTTGGGAAGAACCTAGGTTTTTCAAAAATTGAAGATTTGGAACTCAATTTGAGGTCCGATTTTAAAACAAATTATATATTTGGGTTCGTGGGGGAATGAGTAATCGGGTTTTGGTTCGAACCTCGGGTTTTGACCATGTGGGTCCGGGGTGGATTTTAACTTTTTGGGCAAAACTTTAGAAAACTCATTTTCATGCATTAGAGTTGATTCATTTAGCGTTTATTGATGTAATTAAGTATCTTATGGATAGAAATGAGCCATTTGGTGGTGGAATCAAGGAATAAAACGATAATTGAGACGTGAATTGTGTTCGTGGCATCGAGATAAGTGTTTGGTCTAACCTTAGCTTGAAGGATTAGGAGTCGAGTCCTATTTGCTATGTGATAATTGTCGAGTACGATGTATAGGCATGGTGACGAGTATCTATATATTGGTGTCAAGCATGCCCGTGAGTCTTATATTTTGCTTATTATGACTTCATTGTATTTTAATGCCTTGATTTATGATTCCATTTGTTGGGCAAAGTTTGTGGAAGTAATTGTGATATTTGAACTATGAGGAGCATTGGCTCAAGTTGTTGTAACGATCCGACTGGTCGTTTTGCATTTTTAGAACCTCGCTCCCTTAAATAAAACTTTCCGCGCTTGTTTTAGATAATTTATAACTTGCGGGGACGGATGGTTCGGAAGTTGGAAGAGTTTTGAGTAAGAATATGTCCATTTGCTTCTTTAAGGTTTTCTCAAAAGGCCAAGTTTGACTTCGGTCAACTTTCTTGGGGAACGGACTCGGATTCGTGATTTGACGGTTCCGGAGGGTCCGTGGGAAAATATGGGACCTGGACGTATGCCCGGAATCGAATTCCGAGGTCCCTAGCCCGAGTAATGAATTTTTATGTGAAATTGTTTAATTGAAGTTTTAAAGAATTAAAGAAACTAAGTATTCATTGATTTCCTAGGTGCCGGGCTCGGATTTTGGTTCCGAAACCTGGTACAGGTCCAAAATATCGGTTAAGACTCACCCGTAAAATTTGGTTTCAATCTGAGTAGTTTAAGGGCGTTTTGACCCGTTAGAAGAGACCTAAGAACTTGAAGTTCAATAGTTTGATCCATTTGGTTTTAGGACACAATTCTTAGATTTAGCGTTATTTGAAGTGATCTGAGGGTTCGAGTAGGTCCACCTCGTGATTTTAGACTTGTCGGTATGTTCGGGCGGGGCTCGGGAGCCCCGAGCGTCAAATGATCGAGGCTCGAGTGAATTTAAAATTTGAAGAAGAGGCTGAACTACTACTTCTGTCATAACCGCATCTGCGGTTCTGGGTCCGCAAAAGCGGGACCGCAGATGCGGTCAGGCCTCTGCAGAAGCGGTCATGAAACCGCAGAAGTGGTTCTGCTTAAGCGAAAATTCAACTGCAAAAGCGGTCCAGCCAAATTGGGCCAGAACCGCAGAAGTGACCCAAAACCGCAGAAGCGGAAATCGCTGGGGGTAGAGAGTTCATTTAATTTGAACTCAAAGCCATTTACTTCATTCACAACTCCACACTTGGGCGATTTAGGTTCTTCCAAAGAGAGGGTTTCAACATAACATTGTAAGGTAAGTAATTCCTATTCATCCTTAGTTTAAATACATGTACATTAGGTAGATTAAACACTAAAAACTAAGTAAAAATCAAGGGTTAGAGCTAGACCTAGGGTTTTAATAAAACCAAGATTTAATCGTGTAATTTGCTATGTAATGAACTAGAAATGATGTATTATCGATCCTTAGGTTGTAGAGAACAACTTCCTTCGAAAAATCTCGGAATCCGGGCACGTGGGCCCGGGGTCAGAATTTAGGAAACTTGTGAAAGGGGTAGGGAAATGGCATAAATAGCTAGAATTCGATCTTGTAAACTTATATTGACTAGTTCTTACTTCCTTTAACTAGTTTGCGATTGTTTGGCTCCGACTTAAGGGCTTGGACTTGTTTTTAATATTGGAACTGCGCTTTGGAGCGAGGTGAGTCTCTTTTCTAGCCTTGTAAGAGGGAATTGTCCCCATTGGATTAATAAATGGGAATTTGTGCTAAATGCGGGGGCTACGTACATACAAGGTGATGAGGGTCTGTGCGTAGCTACTACGATGTTAATTTCTTGGGTAGTTTAGGACCCACATCATGCCTAATTTGAAGGTATCTTTTATTTAAATTGCCAATATGATCATTTATGATACGCTAGAGACTTGAGAGGAATGAAAAGTGAATATATGAACTTGTTGAACCTTCGTAAGAATTTCCTTGTATAAAAATGAGCTTTGTGCATTCCTGATGTTTCTTGATATCTATGGATCGGGCTGATCGCCTCGATGAAAATAGATGTATCTATGGTACAAGCCGTTCGACCCTCGGCAGTGCATACTTTAATTTTCTATTGGAGCGGGCCGTCAATCTCAGCGTGATTGCGCATGATATATATGCTTAAGCTTAGACATGACATGATTACTTGCTAAGTATGTAAAAAGGGAAATGATAATTGAAATATGGTCAAGAACATGATTATGACTTTTCATTTTAACCTGTTGTTATTGGAAACTCTTCATGCTTTGTATAACACATTATTATTATATTCTCTTGACCCTAGTAGGTATTAGGTCGAACTCTCGTCTCTGCTTCTTAGAGATTAGACGGGATACTTACTAGGTACATATTGTTTATGTACTCATACTACACTTCTGTACTTAATTGTACAAGATCTGAGGCTGATACATATGGTTACCGATTTGGTGCACGCCCTTGAGTTGAGGTAGAGACTTCTACGGTGGGCTGCTCCCCTTCCTATGTCGCTCAGCAGCCCGATGGAGTCTTCTTTTGCTTTTGCTGTCTTTCTTTATCTCAGACAGTAAGATAGAGATGTTCTTTTCTTTTGTATATTCTACTAGTCGCCCGTAGCTTGTGACACCAGGTTCTGACACACACTTGGTAGATGATTATTTTGGGGTTGTGTACTTATATTATCTATAGTATTTCGTCCTTCTGGTTTAAATTTCAAGTTAAGTGTTTATTCCACTTATTTTTAATTAGAAGTAATATAAGAATTTTAGTAATGTTTCCGCATTGGCTTGCCTAACAAGGGTGTCGGGCGCCCTCATGACCCATTTTGGAATTGGTTCATGACAACATGGTATCAGAGCACTAGGTTCACGTAGGTCTCACGAGTTATGGGGAAACCTGATAGAGTCTTGTTGATTGGTACGGAGACGTCTGTATTTATCTTCGAGAGGCTATAGGGTATTAGGAAAGACTACTCTTTATTCATTTCCTATAGTGCATTGCTTAGTGTACTAAATTTCCCTCTTCTATTCTTTCACAGATGGTGAGGACTCATACCGCCAACGTTCCGGACCTGGGAGGAGCTGCTCCCCCCATTTCTAGAGGCCGAGGTAGAGGCCAGGGGAGGGAACCGGCCCGTGGTAGGGGACGAGGGTGTCCCAGAGCCGTTCCAGTTGCACCACCAGTAGATCCTGTGAGGGATCCCATCATTGAGGAGCAGGGCAAGGTGCTCGTAGCCGAGCCTACACCGGTGGATTTCATGACAGCGCCGGGATTTCAGGAGGTCATGGGCCGCATGCTACGGTTCATGGACAATATGACTCATGATGGTTTATTTCCAGCAGACCAAGCTGCTTCACAGGCAGGAGGGGGAGCCCAGACCCCTACTGCTCAGGCTCCAGGTCATGCAGCTACAGTATATCAGACTCCGGGTGCACTACCCGCAGATGGGGCTCAGCCAGTTCCTGCATTGGCACCCCAGTCCAGGCCAGCTGTGGATGGCGATCCGCAGAAGTTATTGGATAGATGGACCAGGCTGCACCCTCCAGTCTTCGGGGATAAGCGTCATGAGGATGCCCAGGACTTCATTGATAGGTGCAGGGACAGACTACGCAACATGAAGATATTGGAGTCGCATGGAGTCGACTTCACTACTTTTCAGCTTGAGGGCAGGGCCCGTAGATGGTGGTAGTATTATGCACTTAGCAGGCCAGCAGGTGCTCCTCCCCTTACCTGGGGTCAGTTCACACAATTATTCCTTGATCGGTACATTCCACCCTCTGAGAGGGAAGAGCTGTGTCATCAGTTCGAGCATCTGGAGCAGGTTCAGATGTCAGTTACTGATTATGGGGCGAGGTTCTCTGAGTTGTCTCGCCAAGCACTTATGATACTCCCCACAGAGGCAGAGATAGTACAGAGATTCATTGCGGGGTTACACCCCACTATCCGCTCGGGTATGGCCCTAGAGGTAGAGATGGGCACAGGGTATCATCTAGTACTTGAGATTGCTTGCAGGATTGAGGGTTATCATCTGAGGGGTAAAGAGCAGATGCAGCAGGATAAGAGGGCCAGATTCTCCGGGGAGTTCAGAGGCGCCCCAGCTAGGGGTAGAGGTTAGTTTGGGAGGGGTCAGCCCAGCAGGCCCCCAGGTTTAACACCACCACCTGCTCGGGGTGCTCCAGCGCGCTCCTATTCCAGTGCCATGACAGAGAGTTCTTATCGCCTGCCAGCTATTCAGGATTCATCCAGTGGGTATCTAGGTTCTCCGGATTCGTCCAGTCAGTGTTGTTTCAGAGAGTTCATACCGCCCACCGGCTATTCAGGCTTCTTCTAGTGGGTCTTCTAGTTTTTAGAGTCAGCCATCCGGACAGCAGGTCGCCACACCACATTGTTTTGAGTGCAGAGACCCGGATCACATGATGAGACACTGCCCCAGGCTTAGGGGCAAGGCAGTGCAGTAGGGGCAGTAGCCCATGACTCCAGCACCAGCGGCCCAGCCACCTAGAGGTGGAGGACAGACTGGTAGAGGCCGTCCCAGGGGTGCAGTCTAGACAGGGAGAGGTCAGCCAGCTACTACTCAGTCAGATGGAGGCTAGACAGCCGGTGCTTCAGCTAGATTCTACGCCCTCCGGCCAGGCCAGATACATTGGCCTCAGATGCCATCATCACAGGTATTATTTTCGTTGGTGGTAGGGATGCTTCGGTATTATTTGACCCGGGGTCTACTTATTCATATGTATCATCTCTGTTTGCTCGTTTCCTGGTTATTTCTCCTGAGCCTTTGGGTGTTCCTGTTCATGTGTCCACTCCTGTGGGTGATTCGGTGGTCATGGATCGGATCTACCGCTCTTGTGTAGTTACTTTTTGTGGTTTCGAGACTAGAGCAAATTTTCTATTGCTTGATATGATTGATTTTGAGGTCATCCTGGGCATGGATTGGTTGTCCCCATATCACGCCATCCTTGATTGCCATGTCAAGACTGTTTCACTAGTGATACCAGGATCGTCGAGATTGGAATGGAAGGGTTCCACGGTTGATATACCTAGCAGGGTTATTTCCTTGCTGAAGGCTCGACACTTGGTCGAGAAGGGGTGTTTTTCCTACCTGGCTTATGTTCGAGACGTCACTGTAGAGTCTCCGATGATTGATTCAATGCCAGTAGTCAGAGAGTTCGCCGATGTTTTTCCTTCTGATCTTCCTGGCATGCCTCCGGATCGCGATATTGATTTCTGTATTGATTTGGCTCCAGGAACTTAGCCTATATCTATTCCACCATACCTTATGGCTAATAAGGAGTTGAAAGAGCTGAAGAAGCAGTTAGAGGAGTTGTTAGCAAAGGGGTTTGTCAGGCCTAGTGTATCACCTTACGGCGCACCAGTGCTATTTATGAAGAAGAAGGATGGGACCATGCGGATGTGCATTGATTCCCGCCTGTTGAACAAGGTCACCATCAAAAACAAGTACACGTTGCCTCGGATTGATGATTTGTTCGATCAGTTGCAGGGCGCTAGGGTGTTCTCTAAGATTGACCTGAGGTCAGGGTATCATCAGCTGAAGATTCGGGACTCAGATGTTCCAAAGACTGCATTCAGGACTAGATATGGCCACTATGAGTTCCTAGTGATGTCATTTGTCTTAACTAATGCTCCAGCAGCATTTATGGATTTGATGACCAGGGTGTTCAGGCCTTATATTGATTCATTTGTTATCGTCTTCATCGACGACATCTTGATATACCCACGTAGCCTGGGGGAGGATGAGCAGCATTTGAGAGTAGTGCTTCAGACCTTGCAAGAGTAGAAGCTGTATGCTAAGTTCTCCAAGTATGAGTTTTGGCTAGAGTTAGTGGCATTCTTGGGGCATGTAGTGTCATGAGAGGGTATTAAAGTGGATCCCAAGAAGATTGAGGCAGTTCAGAGTTGGCCACATCCTCCTTCAGTGACCGAGATCAGGAGTTTCCTGGGATTAGTAGGTTATTATCAGCGATTTGTGCAAGGCTTTTCATCTGTTGCATCACCTTTGACCAGACTGACCCAGAAGGGTACCCCATTCATTTGGTCCGATGACTGTGAGGAGAGCTTTCAGAAGCTCAAGACCGCTTTGACTACGACACCAGTTCTTGTGTTGCCTTCCGGTGCAGGGATGTATACGGTATATTATAACGCTTCATGCATTGGTTTGGGATGTGTGTTGATGCAGGAGGGGCGAGTTATTGCATATGCTTCGCGTCAGCTGAAGATTCATGAGAAGAATTACCCTGTGCATGATCTGGAGTTGGCAGCAATTGTTCATGCTCTTAAGATATGGAGGCACTACTTGTATGGGGTGCCTTGTGAGGTTTATACTGATCACCACAGCTTGCAACATCTGTTCAAGCAGAGGGACCTTAATTTGAGGCAGCGCAGGTGGCTTGAGTTACTAAAGGATTATGACATCACCATTCTTTATCATCCGGGCAACGCGAATGTGGTCGCGGACGCCTTGAGCAGAAAGGCGGAGAGTATGGTTAGCCTAGCATTCATTCTAGCAGAGGAGATGCCCCTAGCCTTAGACATTCAGTCCTTGGCTAACAGACTTGTGAGGTTGGACATTTCAGAGTCCAGCCGAGTTCTAGCATGTGTGGTTGCTTAGTCCTCGTTATTGGGAGAGATTAAGGCACGATAGTTTGATGATCCACATTTGGAGGTTCTCAGAGAGACGATACTTCAAGGAGGTGCCAAGGAGGTTTCTATTGGCGAGGATGGTTTGTTGTGGCTTTAGGGCCGTCTATGTGTTCCTAATGTTGATGGTCTTAGGGAGAGGATTCTAGAAGAGGCCCACAGTTCGAGGTACTTTATCTATCCGGGTGCCACGAAAATGTATCGTGATTTGAGGCAGCATTACTGGTGGCGCAGGATGAAGAAAGATATCGTGGAGTATGTAGCTAGATGTTTGAATTGCCAGCAGGTCAAGTGTGAGCATCAGAGGCCAGGTGGCCTTCTTCAGCAGATGCCCATTCCGGAGTGGAAGTGAGAGCGCATCACCATGGATTTCGTAGTTGGTTGCCGCGGACCTTGCGGAAGGTTGATTCAGTATGGGTCATTGTGGATAGGTTGACCAGGTTTGCCCATTTCATTCGTGTGGCGACTACTTATACAGCGGAGAGGTACGCTAAGATTTATATTCGGGAGATAGTTCGATTGCTATGACGACCTGACCCGTGTCTCATGTGTTACTGCTCCGTTTCCCCATTTATTTCTTCTTCATGTTTCGTTATCGGTATGTGGTATATGAGAGTTTATTTGGATTTGGATTTGATAAGAAATGAGACACTTAGTCTCTTTAAGGAAGGCTTAAGTTGGAAAAGTCAACCGGATGTTGACTTATGAGTTATAGGGCTCGGATTTGGTTTCCGGTGATTTGGTTAGCTTTGGTGGATTATTTGTGACTTAGGAGTGCGATCGGAATTGATTTTGGAGGCCCGGGGTAGAATTAGGCTTCAATTGGCGAAGTTAGTACTTTGGCGAATTCCGGTTGATAGACGAGATTTCTATCCGAGGGTCGGAATGGAATTACAAGAGTTGATGTAGCTTCGATATGTGATTTGTGATGTGTGTGCAAAATTTCAGGTCATTCGGACGTCGTTTGGTTGGATTTTTTATCGAATGCGTGTTTCAGAAGTTTTTAAAGAACTTAGGCTTGAATCCGATGAGAATTGATGATTTTTGTGTTGTTATATGTGTTTTGATGATTGGAACAAGTTTGAATGAGGTTTTAGGATGCGTTGGTGCTTTTGGTTGAGGTCCCGGGGGCCTCGGGTGAGTTTCGGGTGGTCAATCGGACCATTTTTGTGATTGGAAGATTGCAGATTTTCAGTTCTGGTGTTGCAGGTATTTTGGAATTCATGTTCGCGAAGGGTAGCTCGCATTCGCGTTCATGAAGGGCTGAGTTCTATGAGCTACGCATTCGTGATGGTCCATGCCGCATTCGCGAAGGGTTGTGAGAGGCAGCATCGCATTCGCGAGGGTTTATACATGATCGCATAGGAGAGATGGGGTTTGATGGTCAGTTAGTCAACGCGTTCGCGATGGAAGTAGCGCGTTTGCGAAGGTCAAGCTTGTGAAGCATCGCATTCGCAACTGGGTGGCCGCGTTCGCGTAAGGTAAAATATTGCTCAAAGCATTTTTGTGCTACGCGTTCGCGGGTGTTTGACCGCGTTCGCGTAGAAGGAATTCCAGTGCTGGGCAGTGGGTTTATTAAACATTTCATCCGCGAGTTCTAGTCATTTTTCCTCCATTGTTGAGTATTTTGAGAGCTCTTTGGGTCAAATTGAAGAGGGATTCAAGGAGGATTGATTGGAGGTAACTTCCTTGGCCTAAATACACGAGATTGTGATAGATTTAACATGGAAATTGGTTGAAATTCACCAAAAGGGGTAAAGCTAGGGTTTGAGTTTTTAATATTTCAAATTGGGATTGGATAGGTCATTTGAGCTCGGACTTGGGAGTTCTTGGTATGTATGAACTCGTGGCGAGACGAGGAATCCGGTAATGTGAGCTTGTAATTTTTCGAGAAGCAGACCCCGGGCTAGGGTTTTGCTAGTTTCGAGATTTTTGCTATTTTTCGATTGTTTTCGATTGGGTAGTGTCCTATTTGCATATTGTGATGTATTCACTCTGATTTTGGATAGATTCGACGCACGTGGAGGCCGATTTGAGGGGCAAAGGCGTCGCGAGCTTGAGATTTCACTGGTTCGAGGTGAGTAATATTTGTAAATGATATCCTGAGGGTTTGAAACCCCGGATTCGCACATCATAGTATTGTATTGAGGTGACTTGCACGCCGGATAGCGAGCCTGGGGTAGAGCACCATTGGGGATTGTGACTTTGTCCGTCCCGATTGATGAAATTACTACGTATTTGACTGGAACTACTTGTTATCATCATGATTTGGGCTGATTTCCATGTTTTGGGCTTCATGCCGATTATTTGAATACTTCAGGGATTGATATCATTGTTTTTTGCATTACTTTGCATGTTATTTGATCTCGGTCCAGGGTTTTAATACCGTTTTGCAAATTCAGCCATTTTTCATGATTTGAAAATTTAAATGATATTTTACTGACGTTTTGAGCTGAGAACTGCTATTTTATTATTGCCCAAGGGGCTTATGTGCATTTTTGGACTGAGCATGGATCGGGCTACACGCCGCAGCGGTGTTACATTGATATTGCTCTTGGGTTGTAGGAGCCCCTCCGGAGTCTGAACCCCCACAGTGAGCGCGGGTACCCAAATGGATCGGGCTGCACGCCGCAGCGGTCATATGCATTGCATTGCATTCATGCATTGGTTCCTGTTTGTAATACGTGTCATGACATTCAGCACTCTCATTTCATTGGCATCCATGCTACTTCTTGCACTGTTTACCAAATGCCCTGGTGTGAATTGTTAGTGGAGTGTTGTGCCCGAGGGGCTGACTTATGTGTTGACTTGCACTATCTGATTACGCATTCATTTGCTTAACTGTTGTAAAGGATATTTTCAAAAGAGGTCTTAACTGAGCCCAGATATTTTCTAAAGGATTTTCACATCTTACTGTTTTCTCAAAGATTTGCACTATCCTATATAGCATGATGGAGTGCTTTTACGTGATTTCTTACCGCTCAGTTATTATTTACTTTTATTGCTCACCGAGTTGGAGTACTCACTTTACTCCCTGCACCTCGCATGCAGTTGCAGGTATTGTGCACCCGGTAACGGGTTATAGCTGATTGAAGGTATTACTATTATAGCTGAGCAAGGTGACCGCCAATGTTCGTGGCATCGGATGTCATCTTTAGAATTCTAGAATTTATTTTTGTATATTATTGGCCCTGTAGTTGTGTTCAGGTTTCTTTAGATGCTCGTGACTTGTGACACCCCGGTCGGATTGTGTGGGGTTGTAAATGCTGGTTATTATTGTCGTTCAGTTGTATTTATCTATTCACTTATGTTTAATAATTGTTAAAGAGACAATTTGGGTTAGTTGGCTGGCCTTGTCTTCACGAGAGACTCCATCACGACCGGGTTTGTAAATTGGGTCGTGACAAGTTGGTATCAGAGCCTAGGTTAATAGGTCTCACGAGTCATGAGCAGGTTTAGTAAAGTCTCGCGGATCGGTATGGAGACGTCTGTACTTATCCTCGAGAGGCTGCAGAACCTTTAGGAAAAACTTCACCTTCTTGGAATTCTTATCGTGCGTACTTGATTCAGCTTGAGATATAGCTCTTGAAATTCCCTCCACACGTCTGTATGCGCATATGAGCGCTCAGTATTATATGTGTCTTGATGGCTTGTGATTCCCCGATCAAAGGGCGAGATGTAATCTCCGTGAGTTGGATGTTGGGCCAGTCTGGAGGACTTGAGGCCAGATCTTGCCTATGGCTTGAGCACTGAGGTGCCGATCGTGTGAGCAAGTGTTTTGAACCTATATGTTCGGTATAGCCCTTATTAGCCGGAATGGCGGTTGGATATCCATGTGATGAGTATGTTAGTGCTGCGAGGTGTATTTATATGACTTGGTTGTAACGAAGAAGTCTGCTGGATAATAGATGAACTGGCAAGTGATTCGTTTCCTATTGTGATCTGCTGTGTAGCCCCGAGTTATGGGCGCGTGAAGGATATTTTCGTATCTCGTAGATGGGAAGTGAAGTGCATTGCATGCGACGGTATGAGTTCAGATTCAGGAAGACTAAATTGACTGTGTAACGGATACGATGGTGGAAGGTATGCTGAAGTACTAAATTGAGGCAAAGCAGGTGGGTTATCTCCTGCGGAGTGTTCATAAGTGGTATGATCTTTATGTGTATGTTAGAAGATCTCATGTGTAATTGAAGGGTAGGTGTTGAAATTTGAAAATTTGGGTCGCTCTAGAGGGTGGACTCAACTGATGTGGGGATGAATGCGAGGTTTGCCGAGGATTTCAGTACT
>MU750063.1:7716-21026 GCA_026770625.1 Nicotiana glauca | reverse complement strand
GACGATGAGACGGTCATATGGTGTTAATGGCAAACACTGGTTCATAAGTGGTGGTCGCCGGAGTAGGGTTCCGGCGACACCTTTTGGATTATTCGAAGACTTCTAAAGGTTTTCGAGGGAAACCAATGAGATAGGGTGAAAGAGGGGACGGAGGAGGTCATGGGGTGTTCGTGGTGGTTCGATCAGAACTGGTAGTTTCCATCGCTGGCGAAGTTCAGGCGATGTAGAGAGAATGATAGGGCGGCTAGGGTTTTCACTTTGGGACGAAGGAGTGTATAATGAGATGTATGTAATTTATTGTTTGTATATTTAAAAGCCTCGGATGATCTGGAACCGTTGGATTAAATGTACCAACGGTCCAGATGCAATTATACCCAAAACGATGTCGTGTGAATTAATAAAGCTCTCATCCTCAGCCGTTAGATGAATCAAACGAACGGTCTCGATTGTTTCATATGAACGACGTCGTTTCATTTATTAGACGACCGCTATTCCTGGGCCGTTTGATCACATTTTCAACGGTCCAGATTCAGCCTCATAGGACGGTGTCGTTTGGTTTTAAAAATGACCGGTCATTTTAATTTGGGCCATGTCCGTGTATTGTATCAATTGGGCCAATGAAATATATTATTTGGCCCAATTTCTTTGTATATTGCATTTTTGTATTTATTCATTGTATTTTCTTAGTATTTTTCGTATTATATATTTTTTGTATTATTATTTTTTTTCTGTATTTTTTCTGTATTTTTTTTGTATTACTCCTGTATTTATTATTCCTTGTATTTTCTTTGTATTTTTTCTTTTAATTTTCTGATTTTTTTCTAAAATTAAAGAGTAATTAATTTTTATTTTTGGTATTTTCTAATTGATACAAAAATGGTATTTTGTTTTGATTTTCTTTGCTTTATTTTCCAAAAATAAAAACAAATCATGGTATTTCCACACAATTATCAAAAAGTTTCCACACAAAAATTATTTTTGCATATATTTTTGGAATAATTTACTTGGGGCAAAAATCACGTGCTCACATATATGATGACCACGCGATAACATCACGTGTAGCCCCTCACTGAAACTGATTATTGGATGTTGTGTGGGGTGATCCATATTATTTATAAACCTAGGACTCCCCTCCCTTTGTTTCTTTGCTCCTTAAAATTTCAAACTATTTCTTTAAGGAAAAAAATCAGCTTTATTTTGGTTCTTTCTAACTTTGTATATTTGTAACCATTATGTGAAAATCCCCTCTTACTTGAAGTTTTTATTTGCCTATGTGTTGTTTGCACTTAAGTTCACAACAATAGTTTGGCCCGGAACCACACTGGTGGATCCTGAGGGGTACCTAACACCTTCACCTTGAGATAATTTCAAGCCCTTACCCAATCTCTGGTTACTTAAATCAAACCCTTCTTAGTGTCCTAATGCACTTAAATCATTAGGTGGCGACTATTCAATTCAAACCCAATTCCCAAAAGGGAATGAGTTGTCCTCCCAAAATTTAATAAACCTTATTTCGCGAGAAAAAAGGGGCGACAACATGGCGACTCTGCTGAGGATATCTTTTAGGCTTTTACCATTTTAGGCTATTATTGTGACTTTACGCTTATTTATATGTATTTAATTGCTTAATGCCTTTAAATATTTGATTCCCTCTTCTACTACAACAACTGACTTGTCTTTAGTTTCTTTCTCTTATTTCTTTTACTGTTTTCCTTTACTGCACTCCTTTACTACTGTTTTAAATTATTGTAATTATTGCTTTATGAACGTGCAAATACGTGACAACTTGCTTAAATTATTGTATAAGCATGTTTTCAACATCATATTTCACTCGTGCCAAAAAAAATACCATAGCAATGCTTATAATGAGTGTTTGCGCTCTTCCGATATTATCACCTTTAAATCTGGCAAAGGCATATTTACGGTAAAACCAGTCGATCAACAGTGTAGTCGACAGTTCCGCGCCGTTCCCTCTTGAGTTGTCTGCTCAAGTGTACCAGTCTAAAACCCCATAGAAAACTTACTCTATTTAATTATGCATGCATTATGGTCAAACTTAGCCGAGTCAGTTATGTCGTCCGCATAATGACTCTTTAAGATAGCCTTGTCCAAAGTCCACTGGGTTTCCCTAAAACCCAAACGGATACTACCACGTTTTATGCATTTATTTGGAGAACTAAATGCTTCTATGCCAATTATTGATATTTAATAGTCGAGTCTGATGGGGGTAAGGGCCTCACCCTTTTGTCTTGCAAAAACATGAGGCACGAAGTACCCAGATTCGGCATGGTCACTAACATCCACCCCAAACTACTAAGTTGGTGGAAGGATTTTCACTCCAGTGATCAGACTCTCATCCGGAAATATTTGGGGAACCTACCCTCTCTCCTAGAAATTCAACCCAACTACAAGATCATAGAAGCTGCTACTCTGTTCTGGGATTGTGATAGGTCTGTGTTCCACTTCGGGGACATTGAGATGATGCCTCTGCTAGAGGAAATATGAGGATTGGCCGGTATGTCGTGGGAAGTTCCGAGTTTGTTAATGCCGGAAAACCGCAAGGGCAGAGGTTTTCTCAAAATGATGGGTCCAAAGAAGAATTCAGACTTGACATGTTTGAAAGAGTCGTACATTCTCTTTGATTATTTGTACAAGAGGTACGGTCACAGCAAATCTTACCGTACTTATCCTGATGAGTTCGCCCTTACATCATTGGGGCATATTCACTGAAGGGTCTTTGTCTTCATGTTCTATTTCTTGGGGATGATAGTGTTTCCAATGAAGAAAGCAAGGATCCATACCAGGCTAGCTATGGTCACCAAAACTCTAATGGAGGGAATTGACGGACAACCATTCAGTCTCATACCAATAATCATTGTAGAGATATACCGAGCCCTAGAAAGGTGTCAATAGGGAGCTAAACACTTCGAGGGTTGTAATTTTCTACTTAAACTTTGGCTCATGGAACATCTCCAAAAGAGTAAGCACCGACAGGAAATCCATCGAAGGGAATGGGATGATCATATTGCTTTTTTTACCCAAAGCAAATGAATTACATGCCCAACAGGTTCGCCCAACCGGAGAATGCTAGAGAATAGGTCGAACTCTTCAAAAATCTAGTCGAGTACCAGGTACAATGGATGTTCGAGTAGTTCCCAACCGAGGAGTTCATCGTCCGATCCAGGGATGTACCTTTCCTAATACTAATAGGCTTAAGAGGAACGTACCCTTACGTACCTTTTTGGGTTATGAGGCAGGCGGATAGGAAGCAGGCTATACCCAGGATCGACAAGATGAGTCACTTCCAGGCTGACTTCCAAAATGACGATAGTCCTTACAGGTGCCAAGCTCAGCACATGTGGCACTGCAAGATTGTCTTGAGAAGGGACACCATCGAACCATACAGATACCATGCAGGTTGCGCTCCTTATTATTCTGGCTGGTTGGAGGATAATCATAATGGACTGGTCCAGCCTGGATTTATTTGAGGTAACAGGATCATAGATGAAAAGGCCGAAGCACAGGTCAAGTACAACCATCTGCGAAAGAGAATCCGAGAATGAAAAAGTTAGAACCATGAGATGCAGGAAGACAATCAAAAACTAATTGAAGAGTGAAAGGATATGGCTGTCAGCACCAACAAATAATTGGTCTATTTGGATTGAGGTATAGTATAGTTGGAAAAGAAATTTCTCAGGAGGGTCGAAGATTGTCGTACTGCTGAAGGAAATGAAGGCAGACATCTGGCTAGAGCTTACTTGCCACTAGGACTGTGCGAGCTAGGAAAGCTTTTCCATGGAGCCAATGATGCCGAGTCTGGGGAAGGTCCCTCTAGGACCAAATAGATAGGAGTTTCCATTTCAGCTTTATAAAATGTAATAAGGCCAATGGCCATTAGTGACTTTTATTTTCTTGTTATTTAGTGTCGTCTGGAGATTTGTCTACCTTTTATCAATGAAATGAGGCATTTAATATTCTAAGTTCTCCAAATCAACTTGTCGCTAGGACTACCTCGGGCATAAAGAGGTCCCCAGATTAGGACACGTTTACATTCATGCGCTATGTGTTTAACTATTGCAACATTTTTCTTATGATCCTCACTGACTTGTTACCTTTTATTCTTCCTTTTTGTTTATTCCCCTCCCCAAAGGTTAGTTTGTGAACTCTGGCAACATCATTATATTTTACGAGATCTAGGGGCCCTCCACCTACTCCTTCTCCCAGTCCTATCAGACACAAAAACAAAGGAAAAATGGAAGACTTGAGCAACTCAACTGAACGAGTAGAGGTCACTCATGGTACTCTGGTCCCCAAAGAAAAGGCATCCCAACTGGAACAAAAGCTGTTGAAATTTCAGGAGGAACTTGATCAAGTCCAGAATCTGGAAAATCTGTCATTTTCTTGCACCACTCCAGAGGTTACTTTCCCAAATGCTTAGAATCATGTACCTCCACAAAAAATCCCAAAGCAGCAAAACCATCCCACTCCTCACCACCATTGCAATACTTTCCATACCTCAAATAACACCCCGCCGCTCATCCCCGAACTCCAGAACTCCACAAATGACCACTGCCACACCCAACATAATACCCCCATCTATGTGGAGACTGTGCTGCACTCCACCCAGCCCATCTCAAGCACACCCGAGTCCGATGATAAGGACTTGCTCATCAAAAATCTGGCCGAAGAGCTTAAAAAGTTGACTAGCAGAATTCAAGGCATTGAAGGTAGTAAGGGAATTGAGGGGCTAAACTATGAAGATCTTTGCATACAGTCCGATGTCGAACTCCCCGAGGGGTACAAACCTCCAAAGTTCGGAATGTTTGATGGTATAGGGGATCTAAAGGTCCATTTGAGAACGTACTGTGACAAATTGGTTGGAGTAGGAAAAGACGAGAAAATTTGCCTGAAGCTTTTCAAGAGGAGCTTGAAGGAAGTTGTCTTATCTTGGTACATTAGCCAAGATCCAAAGAAGTGGTCAAACTAGGTAAGCATGGCGTCTGATTTTATGGACAGATTCAGGTTCAACACAGAGAATGCACCAGATGTGTTTCCGCGAGTATGCCACTCGCTGGAGATCAGAAGCTGCTAAGGTCAGACCTGCTTTAGAGGAAGAGCAAATGAACAAGTTTTTCATCAAGGCTCAGGACCCGCAATACTATGAAAGACTGATGCTGATCGAGAATCATAAATTTTCTGACATCATCAAGCTGGGAGAAAGGATCGAGGAAGGCATCAAAGGTGGTATAGTTACGAACTTTGAAGCCTTGCAAGCTACCAATAAGGCTTTACAGTTTGGTGGTACGTCCAAGAAAAGGGAGGTAAGTGTCGTAATAGTTGCATAGAGAACCAAATCCCCTATCAAGTACCAAACCTATCCAATGCCTCCTTTCACATATCAACCTACTCCGAACTACCAAGCACCCTCACCCTCTTACCAAACTCCACCACCCACTTATCAATCATCTCCACCTCCTGCATATCAACCTACATCACCAAGATATTCCCAACCTGCACATGTCTACCAAGCCTACAATGCTCAACCATCCCACTATCTATCACCTCCCGCACGCCAAAACTTTTCTATACCTCGACCAAATTTCGACCGCAGATCTACCAAATAGAATACCGCCATTACTGAACCTATCAACCAGTTGTATGAAAGACTCAAAACTGCTGGTTACGTCACCCCTATCCCTACTGCTCCTGAAAAACCCTTCTCAGTGGGTTAATCCAAATAAGTCTTGTGCATACTATTCCTGTATGAAAGGACACACTACTGATGAATGCCGCTCTCTGAAAGATAAGATCCATACTTTGATTGATAACATGATTATTGTGGCCAAAGAGCCTGCTCCGAATGTCCGCAATAACCCTCTGCCAGATCACAAGGATGGAGGCATTCATATGATTGAAATAGAGGATGATTGGGACCCCAAGGGATCGATCGGTTTGATCACAGAAGGTGATGATCCAAAGAATCCAATAGTCACCCTCAATTAGATTGTGGTCTAGATTCAGTCCTCTGAGGACGCCGAGGTAAATATGTCCATGTCACTTAAGTTTGAAGCACCATCCTCCGCAAAGACGCCAGTACCGATTGAGGTCGAATTTATATCGCCAGCAAATGCACCTAATCCTTTTGAAGTTGCAGTTTTACTGCCCAAGGTGCATGCTCCATTCGGAGTAAAGATAGCCACGCCAATTTCGGTGGCAATGTTGGCCGTAACACCATTCTATACAAATTCCATACCATGGGATTACACAGCCAAGGCAAGAAGGAAAGGGAACATCAAATTCGGGGAAGCTATTGTTGCACAGGGTATGACGAGAACCAGTAGGGTTTATACCCTAAAACATTTGCCTGAGTCAAGAAAGCAGGCCTTTATTCGGCCAACCATCACTGAAACCGGGCTCGATGATCTCTGGAGAAAGATACAAGCCAAAGAATACTCAGTCATTGATCAACTGAACAAAACACTGGCATAAATTTCTATCCTTGCTTTGCTACAAAGTTCCGATGCACACAAGAATGCCTTGCTAAGAGTGATGAGTGAGGCATATGTACCAAGTAACATCACCGGGGGAGGAATAGCAAACATGGTAGGGCAGGTATTGGAAAGTCACAAGATCACTTTTCATGAAGATGAGTTGCCACCAGAGGGGTTGAGTCACAACAAGAGTTGCATATCACCGTGCAATACGAAGATTATTTTATCACCAGGATTCTGATTGATGGAGGGTCCAGCATCAACATTTGTCCATTGGTAACACTCAGGACATTAGGAAAGGGACTACATAAGATTAAAGACGGTGCCATCAACGTCAAGGCATTTGATGGTTCCCAAAGGTCCACCATTGGGGAAATTAGCATGTGTTTGCAAATGGGGCCTACTTGGTTTGATGTTGATTTTCAAGTAATAGACGTGCTGACATCTTACAATTTAGTATTGGGATGACCATAGATTCATGTTGTTGGGGCGTAACGTCAATACTACATCAATCAGTGAAGTTTGAGTGGAATCACCAAGAGGTGATCATTCATGGTGATGGTAGCAATCCCATATACAGTCGCCAGACTATCCTAGCAATAGGAGGAAGAAGAAAGATAGGTGGGGAGACCTATCACCACATCGAGCAAGTCAACGCCGTAGACAAGGAAAAATAGTAGGACAACAAATTTGAAAGAATACTGAACTGGAGCGGGTACGAACCTGGCAAAGGACTTGGCAAGAACCTCCAAGGAATCGCTAAGCCCATCAAGCTCAAGAAACATGGCACCACCTTCGGTCTGGGATATGAGTATACTTGGAAAGAATTCAATGACTGGTCGCCACCATGGAGCAGTCCTTACTACCCATTGGAGCAGCCAATACTATGCTTGGAGCAGACTTTTCAACCGGCCGAAGTTATCTACGGGTCAGAAGAAGAGGAAGCACTGGCAGCTGTGAGAAATTTGTTCCTGGAAGACAATGACATGGATTGTTGTGTCGTTTTCGAGTAGGAGGGGAAGGAAGGCCCTTCCATACAAGCTATAAGCAGAGGAGCATGCCTCAATAACTGGACCATCAGAACCACCAGAGCCCGGCGATCCTCGGGGTAGCAAGGCTGAACAAACATCATGCACTATCTTTTATTTTACTAGTTAACTTTCCTTTCGCATTTTTATTTTGCAAGAAAGAGCTCTAATGTTCAAAAATAGTTATGGAATTTATCAAAGCATTTCAGTTTTCTTATAAATCTTACTATTATTATTTTCTCTCGTTACTTTATTCATACACCATTACTATTACTTATCTTGATGAGCCAATGATTGTGACATGAAATGAGACAACACAACAAACGGACATAGATTCAGAAAAAGATATTATACCAGAAAAGAATGTTAAAGAAGTTGAGAATTTTGAGAACAGACCTAAGTCCAACCTGGACGAGACCAAGATTGTTAACTTCGGAGATGCAGAAAACGTCAAAGAAACACGAATCAACATTCACTTGTCATCATCAAAAAAGAAGGAATACACAAAGTTTCTAAGAGAATATGAGGACATATTCACCTGGTCGTATGACGACATGATTGGTTTGAGTACATCTATTGTGGTACACAAACTACCGACTGATCTGATGTGTCCACCAGTAAAATAGAAGCTCAGAAAATTCAAGCCAGATATGAGTTTGAAAATCAAGGAAGAAGTCACCAAGTAGGTCAAAGTTAAAGTCCTCATGGTAGTGGAATACCCAACATGGTTAGCTAACATTATGCTAGTGCCAAAAAAGGACGAGAAGGTTAGAGTTTGTGTCGACTACCGGGATCTCAATCGGGACAGTCCGAAAGACGACTTTCCTTTGCCAAACATACACATCCTGATCGACAATTGCGCCAAGCATGAATTGCAATCATTTGTGAATTTTTTCCCTGGTTACCATCAGATATGGATGGATGAAGAAGATGCTAAGAAAATGGCTTTCATTATGCCGTGGGGAATGTACTGCTACAAGATGATGTCGTTTAGGTTAAAAAATGCAGGGGCCACCTACATGAGGGCCATGACTACCATTTTTCACGATATGATACACAAGGAGATCAAGTTGTACGTAGACGACGTCATCATTAAGTCAAGGAAGGCCACTGATCACATGGAAGATTTGAGGAAATTCTTCAATAGACTGCGGAGATACAACCTAAAGTTGAATCCCGTGAAGTGTGCATTTGGGGTTCCAACTGGAAGATTGCTTGGGTTTATTATGAGTCACCGGGGAATAGAACTGGATCCATCAAAGATCGAAGCCATTCAAGAATTGCCACCGCCAAGGAACAATAAGGACGTAATGAGTTTCTTGGGAATAATTAACTACATCAGCCGGTTCATAGCACAATCTATAGTTATCTATGAGCCAATATTCAAGATGTTGAAGAAGGATGCCGCCACCAAATGGACTGATAACTGCCAGAAAGCTTTCAATAGAATCAAGGAATAATTGTTGACACCACCAGTCTTAGTCTCGCCTGAACCAGGTAGACCTTTGTTACTCTACATCGTAGTGTTAGATGGTGCCTTTGGTTGGGTCTTGGGGCAGCATGATGAAATGGGAAAGAAAGAACAGACCATCTATTATCTCAACAAGAAGTTCACTCTATACGAGGCCCGATATTCTCTGTTAGAACGCACCTATTGTGCTCTAACTTGGGTGGCTCAGAAGCTGAGGCACTGCTTCTGTGCCTATACTACATATCTCATATCAAGGATGGATCCTTTAAAATACATCTTTCAGAAGCCCATGCCCACTAGCAAGCTAGCCAAGTGGCAAATCCTGTTAAGTGAATTCGACATTGTCAACGTGACTCAGAAAGTAATCAAGGGACAGGCACTAGTAAATCACCTAGCCGAAAACCCCATGGATGGAGAATACGAACCCTTGAAAATGTATTTTCGCGACGAAGAGGTATCATTCATAGGAGAAGATATTGCAGAATCCTATGACGGTTGGAGAATGTTTTTCGATAGAGCAGTAAATTTCAAAGGAGTTGGCATAGGAGCAGTCCTAGTATTAGAAACCGGTCAGCATTATCCAGTGTCGGCCAAACTCAGGTTCTCGTGCACCAATAACATAGCCGAGTATGAAGCTTGCATCTTAGGGCTCAAGATGTCCATTGACATGAACATCCAAGAGTTGCTAGTAATTGGAGATTCAGACTTGCTTATACATCAGGTCCGAGAGGAATGTGCAACCAAGAACTCCAAGATACTCCCTTATCTGTATCACGTACATGAGTTGAGAAAGATGTTCACAAAGACAGAGTTCCATCAAGTTCCCAGAGTCTTGAATGAGTTCGTTGATGCATTGGCTATCTTATCATCCATGATATAACATCCAAACAAGAACTTCATTGATCCCATCCCGGTAAAGAACCATGATCGACCAGCCTATTGTGCCCATGTCGAATAAGAAGCTGACAAAAGGCCTTGGTTCCATGATATCAAGGAATATTTGGCAAAAAGCGGATTCCCAGAACTTGCAAATCCTACTCAGAAATGCACACTTCGGAGGTTATCCAATAATTTCTTTCACAACAAAAGAATCATGTATAGGAGGACTCCTGACTTAGGGCTACTAAGGTGTCTCGATGCAAAGGAAGCATCCAAGCTACTAGAGGAAATCCACGCTGGGACCTGTGGTCCACATATGAACGATTTTGTCTTAGCCAAGAAGATACTCCGAGTAGGTTATTTTTGGATGACTATAGAAACGGACTGCATCCAGTATGTCTAAAAGTGCCACCGCTGTCAGATACATGCAGATATGATAAAGGTGCCTCCAAATGAGCTTAATGCAACAAGCTCGTTGTGGCCGTCTGTCGCTTGTGGAATGGATGTCATTGGACGAATCGAGCCTGCTGCTTCCAACGAGCACAGGTTTATCCTAGTAGCAATCGACTATTTCACCAAATGGGTTGAAGCAGTATCTTTCAAAGTAGTAACCAAGAAAGTCGTGGCGGACTTTGTCCGTGACCACATTGTTTGCCGATTCGAGATTCCAGAATCAATCATTACTGATAATGGCTCCAACCTCAATAGCGACTTGATGAAAGCTATGTGTGAAACCTTCAAAATCTGACACAAGAATTCTACAGCCTACAAGCCTCAGATGAATGGAGCCATAGAAGCCGCCAACAAAAACATCAAGAAGATATTGAGGAAAATGATAGAGAAGCATAATCAATGGCAGGAAAAGCTATCATTCGCTCTATTGGGGTATCGCACCACAGTCCGCACACCAACTAGGCAACTCTCTACATGCTGGTTTATGGAACAGAAGTCGTCATTCCTGCAGAAGTAGAAATTTCTTTCTTGAGGATCATACAAGAAGCTGAGCTCGATGTCGCAGAATGGGTAAAAAGTCATTACAAACAATTGGCTCTTATAGACAGAAAGAGAATGAACACAGTTTTCCATGGCCAGCTTTATCAGAAAAGAATGGCCAGAGCCTTCAACAAGAGAGTCAAGCCGAGACAGTTCACACCGGGGCAGCTGGTATTAAAGAAAATCTTCCCGTATCAAGATGAAGCCAAAGGGAAATTCTCTCCCAACTGGCAGGGTCAATACATGGTTCACCGGGTTCTAACAGGAAGAGCCCTTATACTTGCAGAAATAGATGGAGAAGTTTGTCCAAAATCAATCAATTCAGATACAGTCAAGCGCTACTATGTGTAATCTTATGCTTTCCTATATAATGTAATTTGAATTACGTCTGACCTTATTCCCGTTTAAGAGGGAATAAGTAGGCAGCCTTATGGGTTCAGTCATAATTCAATAAAATTTTCATTTCCCCTTGCAATTGGAAACTTTGGCAAAATTTTGAGGAGGACACTCAAAATTTCGAAGTAATTTCAGTCGCTCATCGCAAGCAGCCGTTAGAAGTATCAACTCATTAGACTGGGGCAGAATTTTGAGGAGGACCCTCAAAATTCCGTAGCAGGAGAGGTTGCAATGTCCTAAACCACGTCACAGTCGTCGGTTCATCTAAAAGCTATTTCTTAACTACATACTTATGTCATATTTTTTTTACAAACTCATGCATGTTTATTATCAAAATCGCTTTGTTCAGCAATGCTATCCCAACAATACATACCGCCTCACCAGACCAAAGCCGAACAGGTCAAGCAAGGCCACCAAGGATACGAACTAACCACCCCTCTACACAACTCACGATTTTCTTTGGATGCAGGCATTTGGATTACGAAAGCATATGATATACTGCACACCCACATGACAAATATTGATTCATGAATTGCCACACTTCTCTGGTATTTGCCATCCATACATGCATGTGATATCCCCTATATCACAGTATCCCCAGCGATCCCAACATCAAAGCTTGTTATCAACTAAGAAACTCTATTACCATCTGCCACTTTATTTTATTTCCACATTACATAAGGCTACCATCCTACCTTCCGAGACTAAACACTGTCTTCATTTTTATTTTCGGCATTGTATAAGGCTACCATTCTGCCTTTCGAGACTAAACATTGTCTCCATCTATATTTTCTGCATTGCATAATGCTACCATTCTGCCTTCCGAGACTAAACACTGTCTCTATCTGCATTTTCTACATTTCATAAGGCTATCATTCTACCTTCCGAGACTAAACACTGTCTCTATCTACATTTTCTACATTGCATAAGGCTACCACTCTGCCTTCTGAGACTAAACAATGTCTCTATCTGCATTTTCTACATTGCATAAGACTACCATTTTGCCTTTCGAGACTAAACACTGTCTCCATCTGCATTTTTTGTATTTCATAAGGCTACCATTCTGCCTTCTGAGACTAAACACGGTCTCCATCTACATTTCTTGCATTGCATAAGGCTACCATTCTGCCTTCCAAGACTAAACACTATCCCTATCTGCATTTATATGGCTGAAAGATCGCCACTTTATTTACATTTGCATGGCTGAAAGATCGCCACTTTATCTACATTTGTATGGCTGAAAGATCATCACTTTATTTACGCTTGCATGGCTAAAAGATCGCCACTTTATTTACGCTTGCATGGCTGAAAGATCGCTACTTTATTTACGCTTGCATGGCTGAAAGATCGCCATTTTATTTACGCTTACATGGCTGAAAGATCGCCACTTATTGCATTTAATGGGCTGAAAGATCGCCAAATTATCTGAGGGCTTCATTTTTTTGAGGCATGATTCTCATAGCCCGAGAATGCATGTCATGGCCTAAAGATCCCTTTAATTTTTCGCACATCATTATTCAAAGGCATCATGGTTCGGAAGCATCATTCTCATAGCCCGAGAGTATCATTTCATAGCCTATGAATCCTTTATTATACGCTTCATGGCCCAGGACATCATGGTCTGAGGACATCATCCTAACCGTCCAAAGACAGCATTCAAGGTACGACGGGAACTTGCATCTTGTTTAAATTTATGCACAATATACGCTTGTATTGCTTATTTGCAGGTGAATCGGAGAGCAATGGCCATCTCGGGAGGAGCGATTCCGCTCCAGTTCCCACAGCCTTATTGGTGTCACACCTCCCTATTTCACATATAATAATTACTATATGCTACGTACTCGCGAGGGCGTAGGGGAGTTTTTCCACTTTAAGGACAGTCGGAACGGGATTAGTTATTTAAGTTTTTCAGAGTCACCACTTGAGAATATAATGGTGTCCCAAGTCACCGGTTTAATCCCGAACCGAGGAAAGTTTGACTCTGTTACAGTCTGCGAACTAGAAATCCGGATAAGGAATTCTGTTAACCCGGGAGAAGGTGTTAGGCACTCC
>MU750062.1:19873-59445 GCA_026770625.1 Nicotiana glauca | reverse complement strand
TTTTTCTTTCAAAAATTAGAAAAATCCTGGTATTTTCACACAATTATCAACAAATTTTCACAAGAAATTCAAAAATTATTTTTGCATGTATTTTGGAATAATTTGCTTAGGGTAAAAATCACGTGCTCACAATCAGTACGCGAGCTGGTCCATTTCTTTCGTTCGATCGCATGGAAACTTAGGCGAGATCACAAACTATATGCTCAAACTTTAGAAACGGGAAACCAACTTAGTTCGACATGGGACATGGTGAAATATTTGTTGCTCGAACTATCGAAGACATTCAAAACATGATTACTATTTTAGGATTAGAACAGATTACCCAACTATAATTTAAAGATCAAACGACACGTTCTTAAAAAAACCATACTGATCCTTCAATCAAATTGTCTCATGTGCTACCTCCTGGGAATAGACAAAAACACTCACAAAGCGACTCTTAGAATGCAGAAACCAAAACGAATTCGAACACGGAACAGGGATGCAAATTAGCGCATGTCACCACAAACTAATAGGAACAGATTGATCGTAGTATCAATAAGCCAAAGATGAACGGATCTAATCCGAAAACTCAACTATAACCTAAACGCTTCAGTCTTGGTTAACTTCAGAGCCAATACTGCAGGTTATTGGCTCAATTTACAACTGAAATTGACTTCTTCAATAGCTCGAAAGAGCAAAATTACTACAGTAGTAACAAAGCAGGCGACATTTGGACAAAAGAAGGGAGTTAGAGCGAGTATGAGCATATACGATCAGCTAAATCACACATGACAAGAATGAACCAAACTTTCTCCTAGAACCTAAGTTAATCAGTTCATCACTTGGGCAACTGAAATATAGACCAGCTACTACTTTAGAACAAACATTATGTCGCCTATCTATTAGCATGTGTAGTAGGTCCTGATAACACTATTAACTAAACAATACTACAGCAAAAAGAAACAACTGCTTACTAAATTCATAAACTTATGTTGAATACAGGATAAATAACACCGCCCACATTAATCTAGGCACAACAAACTACAACTCAATTTAGCAGGGAAAGAGCTAACAGTACTCAGCAATGCAGCAACTCAAGCAGACATCCGACCTCGAACAGGCAGTCACATTTCCATAAAAGAACCGTTCAAACAGACATTTAAATGCAGAAAATTAACTAGAGATCTTGACTCAAATGAAAACTTGACTCCATGACAGCAACTGAGGCATAAGCACAGAGGACGACCCTTCAAACTCAGCTTTTACTGGCTGAACATACTTCATTACATCATACCATTGTGAAGAGATTCACCAGCAAGAAATTCGATTATAACACAAAGTAGACTACTACAAACCGAACCTCATAGCTCAAAAAACACATGAAACAAAACAGAGACGCATAGAAATAAAAAGAGGAAAATTGAACCTGAAGTTGCAAGTCTTCTTTTATAATAATTATAAACTCGATAATACAACTCTCGACTCCAAATTCTACGCGAGGTTCAGCAGCAAATCAGCAAAACGATAGTAGAAAACCAAGCTCGAATTTCCATTTGTATCTCCCTGGAACTCAAATTCGGATTCAGAAAAATAAGAAGAAAAAAAAACTTGTATCTATGTTTCTCTTAAACATTAATAACCTCGTCCAAGAAATCCACCCAGAAAAGCCATTTGTTCACAGAAAACCTCTCAACATTTCTTCTCTTTTTCCTTTTTTTTTGAAGCCCCCCTCAAAATCCCAAAATTTCTCTAGTTATCAGGCAAACTCCTGATGAATGAAGGGCTGGGATTCATCGAAATCAATCTCACGCTCCTCATTCATCCAACATACGCCTTCTAGAGGCTTCCATCACGTGAGAAGGGGATGGGGATGAGAGAATCTGTTAGAGGTCGTTACAAATATGGTGACGAGGAGGGAGGGGGAACGCGTGAGGTGGGATGGGAGCCCATTCGCGTGAATTTTGGGCTGAAAGGGGTTGGGTTCAGGTGTTCTTCAGAGAAGAAGAACATTAGGCGCTGATGGGTGTTTAGAGATTAGGGTACTGGTCTGTGTTTAATCGATTATTTGGGGGGAACGGGTCGGGTCACGTTTGGTTTGGGGTCTGGGTCTGGGCTGGTCCAGGTTTTAGGGGTATTTGGGCTCCAAACCAAACAGCCTAATTCCTTGTATTTAAATCATTTTATTTCTTGTGTTTATTTATCTTTGTTTTCCTTTTATATTTTGTATTTTTTGTATTTTTTTATTTTATAAAATTGAGATATTAAACTAACAATTAAACTAATTGAAGCCTAAAATCATTTAATTTTATAGCAATTTCCAATTAAAACAATAAAATACTAAAATGAACTATTTTTTTTGTGATTTTCTTTAAATTGTTCTAAAATGAATTAATACCTACTCAATACCAAAAGGTAAGATTAAAATCCTAATGCAAATGCATATTTTTTATATTTTTAATATGAGTTATTATGCCACCAATTAACACAAAAATGCAACAAAATTCCTAAAAATTATAAAATCATTTTATTTGAAACTTTTGGAATAATTTGCTTAGGGTAAAAATCACGTGCTCACAACAACAATTTAACACAAGAGATATATTTAATAGGCATGTTGTAGGTCCTAAGCTACCCGAACATTTAACATTGTAGTAGCTACGCACGGGCTCTCGTCACCTAACACGTGCGTAGTCCCCGCATTTAGCAACAAACACTCAAACATAGATCCTAAGGGGACAATGCCCTCTTACGAGGTTAGAAAAGAGACTCACCTCGCTACGAAGCGAACTTCCGATATCAAGAATAAGCCCGAACCCTCAATTTCTAGCCAAACGAGTACCAACTATTTAAAATAAGCAAGAACTAGTCAATAAGCGCTTACGAGGTCGAATTTTTGTTATTTAAACAATTTCCTAACCATAAATACGAGTTTCCTAAATTTCGACCCCGGGACCACGTGCCCGGGTTCCAATGTTATTTTTGAAGGAAGTTGTTCTCTATCACCTAAGGATCACAAATATATGATTTCTAGTTCATTTCATAGCAAATTATAGGATAAAATCTTAGTTTTGGTTAAACCCTAGGTCTAACTCTAATCTCTTGAATTTTACCTAATTTTTAGTGTTAAATATACCTAATGTTTATGTATTTGAACTAAAATTGAATGGGGATTACTTAGCTTTCAATGATGTGTGGAAACTCCCCCTTTGGAATTGGCAAAATTGCCTAAAGAAATGTGGAAGAAATGAGCTTGAGCTCGCATTAAATGAGCTTCTGTCCCCAGCGATTTTCGCTTCTACGGAGGGAATCCCGCTTCTGCGGAAGTGGGTCACTTTTGCGGAAAAAGGCCAAGGGGCTCTGGGCCGCTTCTGCGGTTTCAAACTCGCTTCTTCGAGTCCGCTTAAGCGGAAAGCCCACCGCTTCTGCGGTTATGGGCCTGGGGCGGATGGACCGCTTCTGCGGTTTCCCCTGGGCTTGGCCCCTTCCGCTCCTGTGTTAAAACGACCGCTTCTACGGTCTCGCTTCTACGGTCCAAGATCTGCAGAAGCGGTTATGTCAAAAGCAGCAGATGAAGTTTTTCCCAAGTTTTCAACTTCACTCGAACCTCGACCATTTGACGCTCGGTGCTCCCGAGCCCCGCTCGAACATATCGACAAGTCTGAAATCACGAGACGGACCTATTCAAACCCTCGAAACACTCAAAACAACGCTAAATCGAGGAATCAACCCCCAAAACCAAATGAATCTATTCATTGAACTTCACATTCTTAATCCTCCTTCAACGGGTCAAAACGCCCTTAAACTACTCGGATTGACACCAAATTTTACGGGTAGGTCTTAACTGATATTTTAGACTTATACCAAGTTTCAGAATTGAAATCCGAACCCGATATCTATGAAAACAATGATTTCTTAGTTTATTTAATTCTTTGAAACTTAAACTTAACAATTTTACATAAAAATTCATTACTCGGGCCAGGGACCTCGAAATTCGATTCTGGGCATACGCCCAGGTCCCATATTTTCCCGCGGACCCTCAACAATTGTCAAATCACGATTCCGGGTCCGTTTACCCAAAATGTTGACCGATGTCAAACTTGGCCTTTTTAAAGGAACTTAAAGAAGCAACTAGGCTTAATCTCGCTCAGAACTCTTCTAACTTCCAAACTACCCATCCCCGCAAGTCATAATTTAGCTAAAGCAAGTGTAGAAAGTATTATTTAAGGGAACGGGGTTCGAAAATGCAAAACGACCAATCGGGTCGTTACATTCTCCACCTCTTAAACAAACGTTCGTCCTCGAATGGAGATAGAAAAGTACCTGGACTGCTGAATAAGTAGGGATATCGACTACACATGTCCTCCTCGGACTCCCAGGTCACCTCCTCGACCGGTTGGCCCCTCCACTGGACTCTTACCTCAGAAATCCTCTTGGACCTCAACTGGCGGTCCTGTCTATCAATAATGGCAATTGGCTCCTCCTTGTAGCCCAAGCTCTCATCTAACTGAATGGTACTGAAATCCAACACATGCGAATAGTCGGCATGATACTTCCGGAGCATCGATACATGGAAGACTGGATGATCTCCTGATAAACTGGGAGGTAAAGCAAGCTCATAGGCAACCTCCCCAACTTGCCCCAACACCTCAAAGGGGCAATTAAACCTTGGGCTCAACTTACCCTTCTTTCCGAATCTCATAATGCCCTTCATGGGTGAAACCTTCGAGAGAACCTTCTCGCCAACCATAAATGATACATCACGCGCCTTTTGATCTACGTAACTCTTCTGCCTGGACTGAGCTGTGCGGAGTCTCTCCTGAATCAACTTTACCTTATCCAAGGCATCCTGAACCAAGTCTGTACCAAGCAGTCTAGCCTCACCAGGCTCAAACCACCCGATCTGAGAACGACAACGCCGACCATATAATGCCTCATACGGGGCCATCTTTATGCTGGACTGATAGCTGTTATTATATGCAAACTCCGCCAAGGGTAAGAACTGATCCCACTGCCATCCAAAGTCAATCACGCATTCTCTAAGCATATCCTCTAAAATCTGAATTGTTCGCTCCGACTGCCCGTCGGTCTGAGGATGGGATGCCGTGCTAAGCTCCACGCGGGTCCCCAACTCACTCTTAATAGCTCTCCAGAAATGGGAAGTGAACTGAGGGCCTCTGTCTGATATGATGGAGATCGGCACACCGTGCAACCTCACTATCTCCCGAATGTAAAGCTGAGCATACCTCTCTGCCGTATAAGTAATCGCCACTGGAATGAAATGGGTGGACTTGGTCAATCTATCCACAATAACCCACACTGAATCAAGCTTCCGCTGAGTCCGCGGCAACCCAACCACGAAATCCATAGTGATGCGCTCCCAGTTCCATTCCGGAATGGGCATCCGCTGAAGTAGGCCTCCTGGCCTCTGGTGCTTATGCTTGAACTGCTGGCAATTCAAACATTTAGCTGCATACTCCGCAATGTCCTTCTTCATCCTCTGCCACCAGTAATGCTGCCTTAAGTCACGATATATCTTCGTGGCACCTGGATGAATGGATTACCTCGAACTGTGGGCCTCCTCTAAAACTCTCTCTCTCTCAATCCATCAATATTAGGAACACATACACGGCCCGGAAGCCGTAACACACCATCCTCGCCAATAGAAATCTCCTTGGCACCTCCCTGAAGTACCGTCTCTCTGAGAACCGCCAAATGTGGATCATCGAGCTGTCGGTTCTTAATCTCCCCCAACAACAAAGACTGAGCAACCACACATGCTAGGACCCGGCTGGGCTATGAAATATCCAATCTCACAAGTCTGCTAGCTAAAGACTGAAAGTCCAAAGCTAGTGGTCTCATCTCAACAGGAATAAATGCCAAGCTACCCATACTCTCTGCCTTCCTACTCAAGCATCCGCAACCACATTTGCCTTGCCTGGATGATAATGAATGGTAATGTCATAATCCTTTAGTAGCTCAAGCCACATGCGCTGCCTCAAATTAAGATCCCTCTGCTTGAACAAATGCTGCAGGCTGCGATGATTTGTATAAACCTCACATGACACTCCATATAAATAATGCCTCCATATCTTAAGAGCATGAACAATCGCCGCCAACTCTAGATCGTGCACAGGGTAATTTTTCTCATGAACCTTCAGCTGATGTGAAGCATATGCAATAACTCTCCCCTTCTGCATCAACACACATCCCAAGACAACACGAGAAGCATCGCAATACACTGTATACATCCCTGAACCGGAAGGCAATACAAGAACTGGTGTCGTGGTCAAAGCCGTCTTGAGCTTCTGGAAGCTCTCCTCACGATCATCGAACTAACAGAACAGGGCACCCTTTTGGGTCAATCTGGTCAGAGGTGATGCAATAGATGAAAAGCCCTGCACAAATCACCGATAATAGCCTGCCAACCCCAAAAAGCTCCTGATCTCGGTCACTGAGGTAGGACGTGGCCAACTCTGAACTGCCTCAATCTTATTGGGATCCACCTTAATACCCTCTACTGACGCTATATGCCCCAAGAATGATACTGAATCTAGCCAAAAATCACACTTGGAGAGCTTAACATAAGGCTTCTGCTCTCGCAAGGTCTAAAGCACCACTCTCAAATGCTGCTCGTGCTCCCCCAGGCTACGCGAGTATATCAAGATGTCGTCAATGAAGACGATAACAAATGAGTCAATATAAGGTCTGAACACCCTGTTCATCAAGTCCATAAATGCCGCTGGAGCATTAGTCAAGCCAAATGACATCACCAGAAACTCATAGTGGCCATATCTAGTCCTGAATGTGGTCTTCGGAATATCTGAATCCCGAATCTTCAGCTAGTGATATCCTGACCTCAGGTCAATCTTAGAGAACACCCTAGCACCCTGCAGCTGGTCAAACAAATCATCAATACGGGGCAACAGATACTTGTTCTTGATGGTGACTTTGTTCAACTGGCGGTAATCAATGCACATCCGCATAGTCTCATCCTTCTTCTTCACGAATAACGCTGGTGCACCCGAAGGCGATACACTGGGCCTAACAAACCCCTTTGCTAACAACTCCTCCAACTACTCCTTCAGCTCCCTAGGAGCCATATGGTAAGGTGGAATAGATATAGGCTGAGTGCCTGGAGCCAAATCAATACATAAATTAATATCATGATCCGAAGGCATGCCAGGAAGATCAGAAGGAAAAACATCGGCGAACTCTCGGACTACTGGCACTAAATCAATCGTCGGAGACTCTGCGGTGGTGTCTCACACATAAGCTAGATAAGCCAAGCACCCCTTCCCCACCATGCGCTAAGCCTTCAGGAAAGAAATAAACCTGCTAGGCGTATCAACTATGGAGCCCTTCCACTCCAATCTCGGCAACCCTGGCATCGCTAGAGAAACAACCTTGGCATGGAAATCTAGAACATCGTGATATGGAGATAACCAATCGATGCCCAGGATAACCTCAAAATCGATCATATCGAGCAACAGAAGATCTGTTCTAGTCTCAAACCATAAAAAGTAACCACACAAGATCGGTAGACCCGGTTCACAACCACAGAATCGCCCACAGGAGTGGACACATGAATAGGAGCACCCAAAGGCTCAAGAGAAATAGCCAGGAAATGAGCAAACATAGATGATACATAAGAATAAGTGGACCCTGGATCAAATAATACCGATGCATCTCTACCGCTGACGGAGATAGTACCTGTGATGACGGAATCTGAGGCCAATGCATCCGGCCTGGCTAAAAGAGCATAGAATCTGGCTAGAGCACTGATTGTCTGGCCTCCACCTGTCTGAGGAGTAGCTGGCTATCCTCTCCCTGTCTGGACTCCACCTCTGGATCAGCCTCTGCCGCTCTGCCCTCCACCTCTAGGTGGCTGGGCCGCTGGTGCTGGAGTCGTGGGCTACTGCCCCTGCTGTACTGCCTTGCATCTAAGCCTGAGGCAGGATCTCCTCATGTGGCCTGTGTCACCGCACTCAAAACAACGTGGTGCAGCGACCTGCTGCCCTGATGACTCGTAGATCCCGTGGGAGTAGCCTGGATAGCTGGTGGACGATATGAAGTCTCCGGCATAACACTAAAGTAGGGACTAGAAGAACCTTGAGGACCTGAATACCCGCTGGAAGAACCCTAAATAGCTGGCGGGCGGTAGGAACTCTCAGGCATGGCACCAAAATAGGGGCGTGCTGGAGTACCCCGGGCGGGAGGTGGTGGTGCTAAAGATGGGGGCCTACTGGGCTGACCCCTCCCATACTGACCTATGCCCCTAGCTGGGGCACCTCTAAACTCTCCAAAAAATTTGGCTCTCTTGTCCTGCTACATCTGCTCCCTACCCCTCTGACGATACCCCTCAATCCGGCGAGCAATCTCGACCATAAGCTGGTACTCTGTACCCATCTCCACCTCTCGGGCCATACCCGATCGAATACTGGGCTGTAACCCGGCAGAAAACCTCCGCACTCTCTCTGCATCTGTAGAGAGTATCATAACTGCATGGCGAGATAACTCAAAAAACCTCGCCTCGTAGTCGGTCACAGACATCTGACCCTGCTCAAGGTGCTCAAACTGATACCGCAGCTCTTCCCTCTTAGAGGGCAGAATATACCTGTCCAGGAACAACTGTACGAACTGACCCCAAGGGATGTGAGGAGAACCGGCGGGCCTACCAAGAACATAGGACTGCCACCACCTACGGGCCCTTCCCTCAAGCTAAAAAGTAGTGAAGTCGACTCCATGCGACTCCAATATCCTCATAGCGTGCAGTCTGTCCCTGCACCTATCGATGAAATCCCGGGCGTCCTCATGACGCTCACCTCCGAATACTGGGGGTGAAGTCTGGTCCATATGTCTAGTAAATTCTGCGGATCGAACTCCGCAGTCAGCCTAGGCTGGGGTACCGCTGCAGCAACTGGCTAAACCCCCTCTGCGGGTAGTGCACCCGGTGTCTAATATACCGCAACTGCATGAACTGGAGCCTGAGCAGTAGGGGTCTGTGCTCCCCCTCCTGCCTGCGAAACAGCTGGATCTACTAGAAATAAACTAGCCTGAGTCATGGTGTCCATGAACCGAAGCATACGGCCCATGATCTCCTGAAATCCCGGCGCAGTCATGAAATCTTCCGGAGTAGGCACAGCTACGGCCGCCTCGCTCTACTCCTCAATAGTGGGATCCCTCGCTGGTGTGCTGGTGGTGCAACTGGAATAGCTCTGAGATGCCCTCATCCCCTACCACGGGCCGGTGCCCTCCCCCGGCCTCTACCTCGGACTCTGGCAACGGGGGGAGTAGCTTCTTCCGGGTTCGGAACGTCGGCGGGGTGAGTCATCACCATCTGTGAGAGAATAGAAGAGGAAATTTAGTATACTGACCATTGCACGATGGAAATGAATAAAAAGTAGTCTTTCCTAACACCCTATAGCCCCTCGAAGATAAATACAAACGTCTTTGTACCAATCTACAAGACCCTATTAGGTTTTCCCGTAACTTGTGAGACCTACGTGAACCTAGTGCTCTGATACCATGTTGTCACGACCCATTTTCCATAATAGGTCGTAATGGCACCAGACACCATTTGTCAGGCCAGCCAACGCGGAAAAATAATTAAATCCCAATTTACCCTTACTAATAACCATTATGATAGAAGTTTTCCCAAATTAAAGCTATAAACCAGCAGGGATCAATAAAATGAAAAGACAGTTATACAACCCAAAATAACATCTACCACTGTGTGTTCCAGAACCTGGTGTCACAAGCTACGGGAAAGTAGTAGAATATACATAACATGAATAATACCCTATCCTACTGTTTGAATCAGGATAGACAGAAACAACAAAATACAAGGAAGACTTCTTCGGATGCGGATCGGCAAGAAGGGAGTGCAGCTCACCGTAGAAGTCCCAGATGCGCTCACTGATATGCAACAGAGTGATGACCGGATCCACCTGCCTCAAATCCTGTACATTTAAGTACAGAAGTGTAGCATGAGTACATAAACAACATGTACCCAGTAAGTATCCCGTCTAATCTCAAAGAAGTAGAGATGAGAGGCCGACTCGATACTTACTAAGGTCAATTAATATATATATGTACGTATGATGTATTCAAAACATGGGATTTACAAGTATCAACAGTTTACAGCATGTGGTATAAGTCAAGAATCTTACAGCATCAGATTTATAGTTCATCATATGAGATAATGGAAACACAAAGCATGTATAAGCTTTTCCACAATTAACATGCGCACATAATACCGAGGCGACGACCCAAACCAACATAAATAAACTGTGCACTTACCGAGGGTCGACGGCGCACCTATAGATGCATCTATTCATACCGAGGCGATCGGCCCGATCCACAAATAAGGATAAAATATCAAGTTCACACACATGACACATAAATGGTCAAAATACTAATTCAAATTCAATTAACTATATAAATATGCTCATATCTCCTTTTTAAGTCTCTAGTACACACTAGGTGTTCATAACAACAATTTAACACAAGAGATATATTTAATAGGCATGTTGTAGGTCCTAAGCTACCTGGACATTTAACATTGTAGTAGCTACGCACGGGCTCTCATCACCTAATGCGTGCGTAGTCCTCGCATTTAGCAACAAACACTCAAACATAGATCCTAAGGGGACAATTCCTTCTTACGAGATTAGAAAGGAGACTCACCTCGCTCCGAAGCAAACTTCCGATATCAAGAATAAGCCCAAACCCTCAATTTGTAGCCAAACGAGCACCAACTAACTAAAATGAGCAAGAGCTAGTCAATAAGAGCTTACAAGGTCGAATTCTAGTTATTTAAACAATTTCCTAACCATAAATACGAGTTACCTAAAGTCCGACCCCGGGCCTACGTGCCAGGGTTCCAATATTCTTTTCGAAGGAAGTTGTTCTCTATCACCTAAGGATCACAAATATATGATTTCTAGTTCATTTCATAGCAAATTATAGGATAAAATCTTAGTTTTGGTTAAACCCTAGGTCTAACTCTAATCTCTTGAATTTTACCTAATTTTTAGTGTTAAATCTACCTAATGTTTATGTATTTGAACTAAAAGTGAATGGGAATTAATTAGCTTGCAATGATGTGTGGAAACTCCCCCTTTGGAATTACCAAAATTGCCTAAAGAAATGTGAAAGAAATGAGCTTGAGCTCATATTAAATGAGCTTCTGTCCCCAGCGATTTTCGCTTCTGCGGAGGGAATCCCGCTTCTGTGGAAGTGGGCCGCTTTTGCGAAAAATGGCCAAGGGTCCCTGGGTCGCTTCTGCGGTCTCAAACTCACTTCTACGAGTCCGCCTAAGCGGAAAGCCCACCGCTTCTGTGGTTATGGGCCTGAGGCGGATGGACCGCTTCTGCGGTCAGGGGTCCGCTTCTGCGGTTTCCCCTGGGCTTGGCCCCTTCCACTCCCATGATAAAATGACCACTTCTGCGGTCCAATAACCACAGAAGAGGTTATGACAGAAGCTGCAGATGAAGTTTTTCCCAAGTTTTCAACTTCACTCGAACCTCGACCATTTGACGCTCGGGGCTCCCGAGCCCCGCCCGAACATACCGTCAAGTCTGAAATCATGAGGCGGACCTACTCGAACCGTCAAAATACTCAAAACAACGCTGAATCAAGGAATCAACCCCCAAAACTAAATGAATCAATTCATTGAACTTCAAGTTCTTAATTCTCCTTCAACGGGTCAAAACGCCCTTAAATTACTCGGATTGACATACGGGTAGGTCTTAACTGATATTTCAGACTTGTACCAAGTTTCGATATAGAAATCTAAACCCGATACCTATAAAAAAATGATTTCTTAGTTTATTTAATTCTTTAAAACTTAAACTTAACAATTTTACATAAAAATTCATTACTCAGGCCAGGGACCTCGGAATTCGATTCCGGGCATACGCCCAGGTCCCATATTTTCCCGCGGACTCTCACAAATTGTCAAATTACGTTTTCGAGTCCGTTTCCCCAAAATATTGACCGAAGTCAAACTTGGCCTTTTTAAAGGAATTTAAAGAAGAAACTAGGCTTAATCTCGCTCAGAACTCTTCTAACTTTCGAACCACCCGTCTCCGCAAGTCATAATTTAGCTAAAGCAAGTGCGGAAAGTATTATTTAAGGGAACGGGGTTCGAAAATGTAAAACGACCAGTCGGGTCGTTACACAAACGATAAATTTTATTATGCATTGCAGCGACGAAAGGTATCAAAATAGCGATAGAAACAAGCAATATAACGACGGTTTTTTCCCTTGCTAAAATTTGCTACAGATATATGTTCTCGCTAATTCTGCGATGGTTTGGTATTTTTTGTCGCTATAAGCTTAACTACGAGCATTTTAGGGACCAACTTGAATCCGTCGCTAAACAATTGTAGCGACGGAAAATATTGATTTAGCGACGGAATGCGACCGTCGCTAAACGCTATTTTTTTGTAGTGTATTATGGAATGAGGGACGGGAAGAGGAACAAAGCTTCGAAATTCTATGTTGTATTTCGTGGTAAGAGGCCTAGATTATACAACTCTTGGCAATAGTGTGCTCCTATTGTTACTGATGTCAAGGGTAGTATCATCAAGGCCTTCAAATCGTATGATGAAGTCATAATAGCGTTCAAAGAGTTTAGAAATGGATCTCACGCTCATAATGTATCGGCATCAAAGGTCTATGTGGTATTTCGTGGTAAAAGGTCCGAATTATACAACTCTTTGTGTGAGTGTGCTCCTATGGTTATAGGTTTTAAAGGAAGCATCTTCAAATCTTACAAATCTTATGATGAAGCCATAGTGGCATTCAATGAATTCCAAGCATAAAATATTGACAGTGAAGAAGCATCCTCAAGTTCGTTTGTAGATGAAAGTTGTGTAGGGGTTAAAGGTGACAATGGAGCAAGTGTTATATCATCTATGTTGTTAGTTGGAATGTTTGTAGGGATGAAGATATCAGAAAATTCTTCAGTTTGATTATTAATAAGAGTATTTTTCCCTTTATGAACTGAATGTTTTGTCTATATTGGTGGATCTTAATCGAAAAGTTAAGTTCTAAGTGCCAAAGCCTTATCATCTACTAACTAGTTTAGTAATTATAAGCGTTAGATTCATTTTGCACCTGTTTCAATCCTTACTACATTGTTTCATGATATTCATCAAATTTTGGACATTGTCTGGAATGTTAGATGAACTTTTCAAAGTTGTTTGATTTTGGAAAATTGTAGTAATGTCATATTTTGGACACTGTTTGTTTCATCTCTATAAAAAGTACTTCTTTTGACAAGAATTTGTGAAGTTTGCTTCATATGTTTTGTCTATTTTCATATGTTTCTTGACAATACAATTTTCTACTGTCCAAGGTCGGTATAAAAACAAAAATTTCAAACGATCCCTGGTTAGTGTAAAAACCTACTGTCCAAGGTTGATTCAAACGATCCCTAATTCCTACGATTGTCGAAGGTTGGTGTAAAAATCTTTTTCCTTTAAAAGATTCAACTATATTCAAGTTCAATGTGTTATATTAATAAAAAAATTGATCACCTTTAAGGGACGTAATTAATCTTTACAAATATTACTCTTAGTACTTTCATTGCATTAGACACCAAACGAACAATTTCAATATTGAAGACAATAGGAATTTTTTTGTTAACTTAAGTCAAACGATCATAAAATAAAAAAGACTCAAAGACATAATAATAATAGTTTCATTAATATGAACCCTCATAACATCACTAAAACATAATAAGATCAATAAAAATATCACCATAAGTGGTAGACAACTTCATAGACTAAAAATCATCAACATAAGCAAAAAGACAATTTGAGATAAAACTTCATAATGCATGGACTACTCAATATTCTGGGTCACGAAAAGAGACTTTGAGGTCTTGGAGGCGTATTCGGTATACTAGTGATAAGAATGTTAGAATTTCTCTTAGCTCCATTCTAGACGGATGGTGTTGGCATATTTTCAAGCATAGTATAGAGTGAAGTTAGAGGATGCTCCTCCAACATCATACTTTTTAGGTAATCAATGCTTGAATCACGAACCAACATCTCAATCAATTTATTAATTGTACACTTCAGCTTAGTAAAGTCACACTTAATATCTTGGTATAAAATATTATGACTAACGTATGAACCATGGAGTGGTTGTTCAACAACTTTCTTGGTCGGAGTCCTACCCATCGTTATGCTTAGATGTAGCAGTAGTTTCAGTTTGATTGTTTTATGTAGGGCTAGCATATTTTTCGAAAAATATATAGGGAGAGTTATAATAGCTATTCCACAGTAGGATTTAACGTCTCTTTGTAGAGACCCTATGCAACCATTACACTTTTCAATAGCTATATTATCTCCTCCATGCGGATATTACACATCTTAGTAGTCACTTTCACTCCTTCATGCATCTATTACACTTCCCAGTAGCCCCTTCGACTCCTTCATGCAACCATTACACTTTCAGTTGTCGATTTTTATAGGAAAGCTACCGTCTTCACTTTCCCTAGGACGTTCATTCCTTGTTTGTTTGAAGAAATTCTCCACTTTAATTTTTTTTAAAGATGAATACAAAATTCAATATTTCAGAAAAATACATTAATCGAACATATATTCCCAGCAGGAATTTAGAGCAGTGATTTGTAGTTCTAAAGCTAAATACATAGATAGTCTGCATATAGTTAATTAATAGATATCATTTGTACCACCTTTTTCAACTTCTATACTCCTTCTCTACCAGGAATTTATTAACCACACTCCTAAGTAATATTGCTTTTTCATAGTAAATCTTGCTTCTTTACTTACTGTTAATCAAAAAAATAAAATTTAATATTTCTACGTGGTGGACTATGCTTGGTCCCAGGTCAAAGACACTAATGTGTGATCTGCTTTAAAATGTTGTGGAAGGTTAGAATTACAGTCAACAATCTCATCTGGTTGACTTTTATGTCCTCCCAACACCTTTTGATAACTATTGAAATCTCATATTATATATAGACATTAGAGAAGCAACTAGAGAGAAAATGGTTGCATTCAAGTACTACAACTAAACACCAAAGTCCCTAAGTGTGCCTCATGAGTAAATCTATCTTCAATCTGAAAAGATAAGAGTAGCAAAAGCAATAAATTATCAAATAGAAAAAGAAATAATCGAACATATATTCTATTAAACGAAACATATCTCCATGCGGACATCGCACATTCCGGCAGCCACTTTCACTCCCCCATGCATCCATTACACTCTCCAATAGCTCCTTCCACTCCTTCATGCAACTATTACACTTCCCAGTAGTCAATTTCACTCCTCTATGCACCATTACACTCCTCCATGCAACCATTACTCTCTCCTTCACGACTACAATTAATTATAGAAGCTTTTCTTTATCCATCCATTTATACAAATTTTGGATTTTTTTTAAACTTCTGCCATATAGTGGCAGTGCACTTCATATGTTTTATCTATAGTCTTAACCTTAGAAGACTTGAGTAATCCATATAAAGATTATTTGATCCTTGTTTGGGTTTAGGCTCTCTTTTGGTTTATGTTCGTTTAGGTTTAGGTTTAGGTTTTGGTGATTGAATTCTAATTAATAACGGATTGGTCTCTGAAATTGTATATTGGTAAATATAATTTATGATTTTCCGTGTTGATTTTTTCAATTCTCTATGAGCAAATTAATGTCGATTTTTAACTTAAAAAAAAAATCTACCTAGTTTTGTTCTTGGTTGTAAAATGATAGAAAAGAATAGAAGGACTTCTGCACTAAATATATTGTTAAATGATTTCTGAATTTTAATTGGCTATTTTTAAACCAGTAGTCTTCTTACAATAAATAAATATAACAACAATAAATTAAAAAAAACACAAATAATATTATAAGAAACAATCATAATAATAGATTACTTTGATCAATTTGAAGTCAGTACATATAACTAAAGAGAAGAAATTATCAAGCTAAGCATTAGTTTATCCTAACACATAAACATAGAAGATCATAGCCCCTGATGTAGCCTGAACTAGTTCAAAGAGAAGAACACTCCCTTTCTTCAGATTATTGTCAACAAAAAATTATTTTCGCCCATTAACGAGTCTTCTCCGAACACCACTTGTGAGAGTTACAGCCCACTCCTTCCCATTACATCCAAGCATTGATCTAACCGAAATAGGAGGACGATAGCCACAGATACTCTTTGGAAGAAACTGCAAGAACATAATGTAAAGATAGGGTTCATAGTTCGTTGCTAGTTGGGATAATCAACAGTTATAAAATCATGAAAATATTAAAAATATAATTTCTAGATAATCACGCTTGATGTACGATCTAGACACGTCCATCCGAAACAATGGATAGAATTCATCTTCAATCTATCCATTAGCATTCATGTTTATAGTATCTATTTTAATTAGAGAGTTGGAAATGTTGTTCTTGTGTTTAAGAGAGACTTTCTATTTCTCTCCAATCATATATTTACTTTTCCCTTTGTTTCCCTCCGAAAACTATATTTGACATTTTAGTCCGAAAATGTCATCTTGTTCTCCTCCTAATAAAGAAGTTAGAATCCATTTAATTCTAAAATTTAATTATGATTTCCCTTTTATTATAATTAAAATTTTTGGTGAAGATTATTAAAATTAAAATTAACCAATAATAATATGTAGAATTGTATATTTACTATTATATAAATAAGGTCATACTAATGAATGGACTTATATGGTTGTTATAGGCTGATATGTATGAAATTAATATTAACGGATAGTATATAAACGATCGATATTACTAAGAATCACAACGATATAATTACCATAGGTTACAGACTTCAACCATACTAGTCAATGGACTTATATGGTTGCCATAGGCCAAAACATATGACCATAATGAATTAAATTCTGTAGAAGGCTATTATATAAATGGTCCATGCCCAAGATAACATCGAAATCTACCATGCTGAGCAATGATAAATCGTCTCTGGTCTCAAAACCACTAAGAGCAATCAAACACAATTGATAAATGCAGTCCACAATAAGAGAATCTCCCACCGGAGTAGAAACATAAACAGGAAAACTCAAAGAATCCAGAGATACGCCCAAATACGGGGAAATATAATAGGACACATAAGAATAAGTGGAGCCTGGATCGAATAAAATCGATGCATCTCTATGACAAACCAGGACAATACCTGTGATGATAGAATCGGAGGCGACAACCTCAATACGGGCAGGAAGGGCATAATATCTAGCCTGGCCTCCCCCTCTAGGGCGACCCCTACCTCCCTAACCTCCACCTCTAGCTGGTTGGGCAGGTAGGGTAGCAATTGGTGCTATAATCATAGCCTAGGAACTCTGCGAGGCACGTTGTGGTTAAGAAGTCTTTGGAGGTGCACCCCTCATAAGTCTGGGGAAATCCCTCACCATATGGCGTATGTCACCACACCCAAAATAAGCTCTGGGAGGACATGTTAGATGTGACTTGCTCGGGATAGGTCTGTTGGACTGACCACTAAAAGCACCTTGTGCAGGAGGCGCACTAGATACTGGAGGTGCATAATAAGGCTCATGAGGTCTACGAGGAGCTGGAATACCACTGGCTGCTGGAAGATCTGAATGAACGGGGTGACTCATATAATCCCTACCATGACGAACTGCAGCTGGAGCACGACCACTGGAATAATGGCCCAACTCTCGAGCCCTCTTAGCCTCCCTCTCCTCTATATCCCAAGAATGCATTGTCGCACCCCTTTTTTCTCGTGAAATCGGGTTTATGACATTTGGGAGGACAACTCGTTCCCTTTTGGGAATTGGATTTTAATTGAAGAGTCGCCACCTAATGATTAAAGTGCACTAGGACACTAAGAGGGTTTTGATTTAGAAATCAGAGATTTGGGTAAGGGTTAAAAATTATCTCGAGGGGAAGGTGTTAGGCACCCCTTAAGATCCACTAGTGTGGTTCCCGGCCATGCTACAATTGTTAAATGCAAACAACAGATAGACACATAAGGGTTTCAAATAGATTTTTTCACACAATGGTTGCAAATAGTTGAGATTGAAAGAAAGCAAAGAAGGCTGAAGTTGAAAAAAGGAAGTTCTGAAAATAAACAAGTAAAAAGGAAGGGGGTCCTAGGTTTATGAACAATATGGATCACATCAATAAAATACCCGGTAATCACTACTCATAAAAGGGGTTACACATGGTATCAGCGCACCGATCATCATATCCATATCTACTCTTTCCCATCCCCATTGAGGTATTAAACAAGGAATGGTTTCATTACTTATTACATGCTAGTAACTGCACTAATCCTATCAGTCCCGGAAGCATTTGAGACTACTAGTCCTAAAGGGAATGGAGATTTGGGATTTTTGTGGTTTCAAAAAGTTAAAATTCTAACGCGTCAGGCAAAATACATAAAGCAAATATGGGAAAACACATAACAATTAAAAGGATCAAACATGCCTCCTCACTTAAAGGCAGATTGTTTAGCATGTCTTGCATGTAGTGGTTATGGTTTGAATTAAACTTAAATAGAGGAGGCAGACTGGTTTATTACACATTTCAAATAAGAAACCGGAATCAGACCTGCCTGCTGATTGGAATTAACGAAGCCTGATTCATTAGCAAATTCACCCTATAGCTTGCCCAAGTGAGACCTATAGGCATGATATCTAAAAATACGTGAGAGAGATATACTGATTCGGGAAGAAGACTTATTAACTACAGGAACATAAGTTCTGCAGACAGTCAAGCAATGTTGTTACTTATTTTAAACTCATAAGAGAGTGATCGGTTCAGATTAGTCGATTACTCCTATAGGCATGCTTTCTAAGTGTTATTGATTTTAGAACGCTTATAGTCGAAATAAAAGCGCAAAAAGCCCTATAGGCATGGTATCTGGAATGATGTTTGTTATTTAAATCTATAAGTACGTTTGCCTAGTGATAGATACATATGCAGAATTCAGGAAACTCTATAGACATGTTCTCTGCATAATAGGTAGAAATGCAGAACCTATAGACATGGTATCTACGTGTGAAATGCAGAACCTATAAACATGATGTCTACATGAAATGCAGAACCTGTAGGCATGGTTTCTATATGAAAAATGCAGAAGTGCAAAACTTGTAAACATGATTTCTATATGAAAATGCAGAAGTGAGAACAAGACATGCTTGCAGAAGTAAATACCTATGAACATGATATCTACCCTTATTCATACATGAGTGACCCTCCCCTTTTCACTAAAACCCCATAAGTTATTACAAATTATTACAACCCAGAATGAGTAAAATAAAATTACATCAGGAAGCTAAAAATCCTAACCAAGGAGAGCCCGATTCAGATTTCTGTCTGAAGCATGAAGTAACCCAACTCAAAAGATCAAATTCCAAAGCCTTTCTCTTATTTGGGATGTGTCAGAGTTCCCTAAGAGTCTCAAATGGACACCGGGCAGTGCTTACACCCCAAATATATTGCAGAGTTGAGTTAAGTGCAGCGTGGAAGGGCCAACCCTCAAATGTCCAAGTTTAGAAGGAGCTCAAGGTCCCAAAGCAAGGCTCATAGGAGGGGGATAATACCTAGAATCTAGGAGAGAGTGCAAGTGCATAGAGGGGATTTTGGGGAAAGCCAAGACAAGCTGGTAGTCATACCCAACAATTGGAAGTGCTGGCACACCCCAACCAGCCTGTTAGCCACATTGTTTGGGAGTTAGGATCCATTAAAGGATCAAGTCCAGACATGAGCAACAATTTGGATATTGCCATGCTTTGAACTTTAACTCAAACACATAGAAGGAAATGGGGTATGGGGATTCACAACAGCAACAGATGCAAAGATAACAACATATTTAATACTGAACATAGACAGCAAAGTATACAAAATTGTAGAAGTTGTAAAGCAAACACATAGGGATGAGGAAGAAAACTAAATTAGAACATACCAGTTTCAGGGAGACAAGAAAAGAAAAGCGGTAGTCTTGTAAAGCCAAATTGCAAGCAAATAGTCAGAAGATCTCAGAAGAGAGTAGAGTGTAGAATTGAGAGTGTAAAGTGTAAGATTATTAGAATTGAAGGTGTTCAGTAAATAATGTGTGTGTTGAAAATGTAGAAGGGTCGTGCCCTTTATAGTGCAGAAAGGCAAGTAGAAATAGGTAAGAAAATAGTTTTGAAATCAATTACATAAGTTCCCCTTCAATTAAGGTATTCTAATTTCAAACGGGTAAAACAATTAAGGAAAGAGGTTGATCAAACATTTTTCCAAAGCAGCACATGAAGGGTAAATACACAGGGACTTATTTAAGGAAAAAGTTTGATAGCACACGGTTTGTGCAAATAAGGAAAGGAAATCAATCAACAGCCAGTAAATCACAAAGTCTGAGTTTTGGTATGAATGAATCCAGTCGGAAAAGGTGAAGAAGGGTTTTTTACTTAAAGAAAATCAGTAACAATCAATCGAACCCTTTTTAAAAGGAATTCTAAATCAATCACAAGTTGGCAAACCCCTTTGAAGGAAAAATTCCCTATATATAAAGCATACAGACATGTTAAACACGAAGATCTATCATGCCAATTAGTAGAGAGTCTAGCATAGAAAAGTTCAGATTCATGAACAAAAGAATTCAAGTTCAGTAAATAGACTCAGAATGAGTTTGAGAGAGTCCGGGGTTCCAAATAGAACCCTAATTCAAACATAAAATCAACCTCATCAAAACCCCAAAATTCTAGGGTTTCTAAGTCGAATCAGATACAGAGACGAGGAGCCAAGTAATTGAAACAGGCTCAGAGATCTCTTTCAGAGACTCATGAGAAAACAAACAGATACAATAGCAACTTCAAAGCAAATAGAGTGAAGAAACTGATTTAAAGCATAGTGAGAGTAGAAGGAACACGTTTTAAGAAAAGCTTGGAACTTAAACAAGTTCAGAAGAGAAAAAGAGGCAGAATAGCACTCAGAAAAACAGTAGAGGAAATATGTTTTTTTTCTAAAAAACTCAAACAAAAGGTATAGTGAAAGGTAAACAAAGAATTTAAAAACTTAGTAGGAACACAGAGATGTAGGAAAAGCCTAGCAAAAGAACACGTAAGGAAACATAGCAAGATAAACATGTGAAAGAACGATATAGTAGAAGAAAGAATGGAGCATAGTAGAAGAACATGCAAACATAAGAACATAGTAGAAGATCATACAAGTTAGAAAAAGAAAACATAAGAATATAGCATAGACAGATACCCACAAAGAAAAGAAGAAGAAGAGTCAGAGAAACATCTTGAAACTTTCGAAAACCCTAAATCGAAGAGAAGTAATTTTTGAAAGAAAAATTGGAGAAAACATTTTAAAACTCTAGTAGAGCATAGATATAGACTAGATTTAAGAAGACAATCAGAGAAACCTCGAATAGCTAGCGTTTTAGAGGAGCCCTAGAATGAGAAAAGCTTGGAAAAAGGTCTGATCTTGAGTCGCATGAGTCAGAACCAGGCTCAAAACGCTTTAGATATGCCGGAGTAAAGCCAGAGAGGCCATGGAACCTTGAATCGGAGATGATCTGAACGGACACCATCGAGGTCAGACCTCAAAACTTTGAGCATCAAGCATTTAAAGGTGGAGGGGGTGAGTATAAGCCATCCATGGCCTGAGAAGCCACGGATTTCGGTGAGATAACGGTTGAAAGTGGTAGAAGAGGATTAGGGTTTCAAGAACATTCGAGAGAGTTTGAGAGACGAAGGGGTTACAGGGCGGCGCTTCTAAGTGAAAATGAGTAGGGTTATGGGGTTTGATGGAATTAAAAAGGTAAGGGCCAATCGTGGCCGTTGATCAAAATGATCAACGACCTGGATTAAAAGATTGACCAGGCGGGTTGTGTTGACAGGTTAGGGGTCGGGTTATTTTAGGGTCTGGGCTGGTTCGATTTTGAGTTTGAAATTAGGTCAATTAGGGGATCAACTTGGTTACAATTGAAATGCAAATGAGGCTAGATTTTAAATAGCAAGTTTTTCCCTTTTTATTTATAAAAATAGTAAAAATGACTTTGAAAACAAATTAAAGGTACTGGATCGGTTAATAACATATAAAAATTAATTTAAAAATATTAGAACCAATTTTATAATTATAAAAGTGCTATTAAATCTTAAAGTAGGCTAAAATTGCCATTATATGTAATTTAGCTTTTAAAATACCAAATAAATTTGTAAAAATATATAAAAATTATCTTAACTATATTTTGGTATAAATATGGAAATAAATAAATTATTCACCAAAATTGATGATTTGGGAATAATTATTGATTTTGTATTGCTAAAATGGACACTAAATTTATTTTAAAAATCTTTAAAAAAAATTAAAAAAATATTAAAATACTTGGGCATACTTATATATGCATATATGTTATTTTAAAAGTATTTTGTATGTACGAAAATGCATAAAAAAAATTTGGGTAACAACATGCATACGCTCTACTCTCCCTACAATGCTCACCACTTGCTGATAAGAAATATTCATATCCAACTCCCGAGCCATGCTAGACTTGATTCTAGGGATGAGCCCCTCAATAAACCGGCGAACTCTCTCACAAACTGTAGCAACCAAGGCTAGTGCATGCCTAGCCAAGTCAGTGAAACGGACAGCATGCTCCGAAAAGTCATAGTGCCCTAGTGCAAATGCTCAAACTCTGAGCGTCATGCATCCCTAAGGCTCTGAAGGACAAACTCTCTCAAGAATATATTTGAAAACTTAGTCCAAGTAAGGGAATCTGCGTCAGTTGTACTATCTAACTCAAAAGTACGCCACCACTAATAGGCTGCTCCTCGAAGCTAGAAGGCAGTAAAAGAACCCCACTAGATCCTGATATACCCATAGTGTGGAGGATACGGTAGCACTCCTCCAGAAATCCCAGGGCATCATCTAATGCTAGACCACTTAATATAAGAGCCTTGTACTTCTTGAAAATCTCAAGCTTTCGCTGCTCATCCTCGAAAATCGATGCCCTGTCCTCGGCCTAAACTGGGGCTACAGGCAGTACCGGTATAACCTCTAGGATCTAATCAACCTGGACCTGCTGCTTAGGAGTGCAGGCGGCGGGAGTCTGTGCTCCTTCCCCGGCCCGGATGTAGCTGCAGCAAAGAGAATCAGCCATGCCTGAGCTAGAGTGGTATACATGCTCATGAAATGTGCAAGAGTCTCCTAAAGAGCTGGAATAGTAGTAGCAGTAGACGTATCATGTGTATGGACTCTGGCTGAAGCTGCTGGTGGATCCTCTATGGTAGTTCGCGCGGGTGCTCTAGCTGCTCCACGTGCGCGTCCTCGTCCTCTACCCGGCCCCGACCTCTGACGACTTTAGCAAGGGGCATAGGTGACTGTTCATCTCCGGTAGCACATGTCCTCACCATATAGGAGAGAATAGAAGACATAATTTTAGAATTGTGATATCAAAAATCTCGCACAACAAGGAAATCAAATGAAATGGAATTTTCCTAACAGTTACATAGCCTCTCATAGATAAGTACAAATATCTCTGTACCGATCCGCGAGACTCAAATAAACCGGCTTGTGGTTCCCGACTCGTATGAACTTAGAGCTCTGATATCAATTTTTCACGACCCAAATTCTCCCTCCGTGAACTGTCGTGATGGCACCTAGTCCCTACGACTAGGTAAGCCAAATAAATTGCGGGAAATGAAAACGAACAATAAAACTAGCCAAAAACTGCGAATAAAACATAAATAAAACATTTAAGATTTCGCTCGGAATATACAAATATAAACTCTCAAACTGAATTAACTCCCAAAATTTGGAATCTCAGGAAATCACAAGCTGTGGAATAACTACAAAGTGTTCTAACTCCAGAATGTCTAAACAAAAGTAAATACAGGAGAGCTAAATATAGAAGAGAGAATAGAGAGGGAATCTTTGGTCTGCGTACGCGGAAGATATACCTCGAAGTCTTTGAAGATCGCCTCGCCTTACTAGAAATAGGGCTGAGCTGAAGAACCTAAATCTGCACATGAAAAACATATGCAGGAAGGGCATGAGTACACCATAACGGTACTCAGTAAGTGCCAAGCCTAACCTCAGTCGACTAATGATGAGGAAGGTCAGGGCCCTACTGATTATAGATGATAAACAAGGTAAAGCAGTATAGAATGCGATAATATAATTAAAATGCTAAAAGTCTATAGCAAATAAAATCACAGAAAGTATCTAACTCAGTACATAGAAATAGCAACAGTCTCGGGATATCGTCTCGTAGTCCCAAACGTAAATGCCCAGAGGATCTCCCGTGATATCTTCTCGTAGTCCGAATCATAAATGTGCAAGGGAAATCCCGAAATACCAATCCGTAGTCCTAAAGTTAATATCAGTACGTGGAATCTACCGGTGCTGTCCCATTGTCCCAATCATATATGTGCAACAGGATCTACTGAAATATCGATCCATAGTCCTAAAGTAAACAAGAAGGGGGATCTCACGGGATATCGTCCCGTAGTCTCAAAATAAACACAACAACATCACGAAGAATATTCAATTCTATCTAATTTCATACCGAGGAAAAACAGATATTTCTAACTTAGCATGCTATACAGAATTCAAATAAAATAGTTTGAGCAAGTAAAATAATTAAGTCACTTAGACATGCTACCCTAAACTAACAGTAGGCTTAAATTGCAAGTAATGTACAACAAGGAAGAAAACACAATTATAGTTACTTCATGAAAATAGGATTTTTAACAATTAGCATATGTATACACTCGTCACCTCACGTACAAGGCATTTCATATCTCAACAATACCAAATCCTAAGGGGAGTTCTCCCATACAAGGTTAGGCAAGCCATTTGCCTCGAACCAATTCAATCAACTCGAAATCCGTTCTTGCCACGAGTACCTAACTCCAAATGGCCCAAATCTATTCAAATTAATTGCATAATGTAAATGTAACTTCACAACATGCTTTTATATTATTCATCAAAAGCCAGCATTTCTCAAAGAGAGAGGCTCCTCTATCTTTCTAACTCCCCCCAAACAAAACTTCTTCCCACTCAATACCATGGACCCAGATCTTCCAACTCTAGCAAATACACGAATTCCCCCGAAACCACCGGATACTTTAATGCCTAGCAATCAATCTAGGGATCAAACCAACTTGGGTAACCCAACCAACCCCATCCCAATTACCTTTAAAAATAAACTTATTGGAAAAGAGAGGAAATTGATCTCTCCATGGACCCTCTATCTTCCACTACTTTTCCAATAGAAATTCACGAAGATGAGTCTGCCTTATATTCCAAAGAAGATTATGACAACCTAGCCTTCTTTGTTACCATCACAAAGGAGGACAAAAAACAAATATATCACCACTGGAAATACTCTCTAATAATCAAACTACACGAAAAGAGGATCCTACATCAAATATTAAAGCAGAAAATTCAAGAACTATGGAAAATCAAAGAAAATTCCCCTCATCGACTTGAGGAATGACTACTACATGGTTAAACTTCAAAATGAAGGTAGTATGAATCATATCCTCCAAGATGGGTGATGGTTCATCTTTGGATTTTTTATTATCCATCTGACACTGGCAACCAAACTTTGTAGCAAAGAATGCCAGGCAAAGCCACACGGCTGTTTGGGTTAGGCTACCACAATTACCCACGGAGTTCTATGATATTCAAATTTTACAAAAAGTAGGGAAAGCTATCGGTAAACTCCTAAAGGTAGATGCATGCACTTCGTCATCACTAAGAGGAAGATATGTTAGTCTATGCATAGAAGTTCCTATGAATGAACCAGTTAAAAAGGTCTTTTTTATCGAAAGTCATAAGCAATAAATCTAATAAGAAGCAAACACCTATCTTTGCAAATACTGTGGTCATTTGGGTCATAGAACCATAGATTCCCAGGTGAGGGAAATTACCAAGAAGGATTTAAATCCCCACTAATGGAAAATGCCAAATACTCAATACCAAATACACCGGATAAAGGATGGCAAACAGTCAACTTCCCACGATGGAGAAGAATTCAACAACAAAAATTAAATGAGGTAATAGCAACAAAAGTCCAAACGTCAGGTAATAATGCCAGGTTTTCAAATCCTACCACATGTAAGTCTTCTACTAAATAAAAATTTAAATTTGTTCCATAAGTGAATAATAATGTTCCTGCAATGATCAACATAAAACCCAACTCTCTTCTCCTCAAATTTCCTGTGAGGAAAATGTATTTTATATCCCTACAAATTCTCAAAATTCTGAGTCTCAACTAATGGTTTTTGAATATACCACTCTACTAGGAGACCAAAACATTCTAAATTAGGTTCAATGAACGAGGTTTAGGTAACAAATTCTGACAAAAACTTTCAACTCCAATAAATGACAAAATAGTTAATAAGCAAGACTACTCCCTAATTAACCCTAATAACCAATCAGAGGTCCTCCTTTCAAGATTTAATCATCATCATCTAGCCTCCACACCTTCTAGAAATGACTTAAACCTACAGCCTACTACCATGCCTTTGCATGCGGATGTCCACCCACCCAACCACACACACCCTCTAGTTCAAATGGCAAAAACCCCAATCCACGTGCCTACAAATTCCATGCAAAATCCTCTATATGTTCTAACACGCTAAACCACCATGGGTACATGCAAATAGAGGTAATCACTCCCTCTATCGCAATCCCTCAACCCTTATATTACCAGGTCCTTTCTCCTAAGAATGCCAAGAACACCTCTAAGCAATCGGAGAAGATTCCGACTGATTCATATACTGAGAAACCAAAGACTACTCCACATGGACAATCTACCTCCATTTCCCTAACAAATGCCACCACTTCCAATAGTGTATTTGTCACACCTCTTTTTTCTTTCACTACATTCCCGGAAGGGTATAATAAAGGGAGTTATTTCCAACTTGAAGTGACAATTAAAACGGAATTGTTATTAAAAATTCAGAGTCGCCACTTGGGAGATTTATGGTGTACCAAGTCACCGGTTGAATCTCGAATCGAGGAAAATATGACTTTGTTTAACAGTCCGCAAACCAGAAATCTAAGTAAGGAATTCTGTTAACCCGGGAGAAGGTGTTAGCCATTCCCGAGTTCCGTGGTTCTAGCACGGTCGCTCAACCGTTATATTCGGCTTAATTATCTGATTTTAAATAATTATGAACCTATGTGCAAATTTTAACTTTTTAACCGCTTTTATTCATATTTTTTAAAGAAGATTGCAGCGTCGTTAAAATACATCTCGAACCACGTCACATAAATACACCTGTGATTTTTGACATATTTTAACTTTGTTGGGATTTGGATTTGGGTCACATAAATGTACACCCGAATTTAGGAAGGTAGAATTATTAAATAACGCGCCTAAAGCAACTAGCGCACTGTTAACTTTGCGAGGGCCATGGAAGTTCGTTAAATGGCATGCCTCGAGTTCTAAGTAGTTAAGAGAAATAATTATACGAGGGCCATGCATTTGTGAATTTATTTGGCGCGGCACGCCTCAATTCTAATTTTAAAAAAGGGAATTCAAATTATAATTGGAGGGACATGAACTATTTATTATCTAGTATGGCTCACCCCCACTAATTAAAGAAACTCAATTAATTAAGGAGGACTTAAAAAGTATTCTAATTATTTTAGGCCCGTAATCGAGTCAAAACCTGTCCAAACCAAAATTTGAAGCTCACCCCTTACGGTTCCACTTCTTCTTAGCCAAACTTAGACACAAGATTCATTTTTAACCTAAGTCCAAATTTAAATCAACATTTTAAGATGTCCAACAACAAACTAAACGTCCCAAGCAGAGGAAAATCCAAACAAACTGAAGATCATATCAATCACAAAAGAAAGGGATAACATGTTTTCTCCTCTGATGATTCATATCTACTTAAACGTGTTTCAACCTTTCCCAACATCAAACCACTTTGTCTCCAAAAAAAAACCAGAACCAGTAGCTCATTCAAAGAGCACACGAAGAGAAGCGGAAGAGGTTAAGATCGAACAAAAATAACTACAACAGAATTTTTTTTCATTGAGCACAGCTTCAAGAGGGATTCATACAACGACCAATGGGGGGAAATGATAAAAAAACAGAATAATTGATTAACATAGGATTGTCTACAAACATCAATTTCCAAAATCAAATTAAAGGAATCAACATTAGAAACGAGTCATTAAAATGGAAGTTTCAAAAAGTCAATTGAAAATCGCAAGAGTTAGTCGTACTAAAAATGGAGCAGAACATCATAAAACAAGGGAGCGTTCTCGGCTAGAAGGACCTCACAAGTATTAATAGACCACAGACAGGAAAACGACGGCAAGTTGCAATAACACCCAAAGCCGGCAAGGCTGGAATTATAAAATACATACTAACAACACCACAAGGCAATGATTAGAACAGATCGTGCCCCGATAAAAAAGCCGCAACTATGAACGTCAAGATTTTTCTTTCATTCTCATATAAGTGATTGAGACATCAAAATTACATTAATAAGGAACAAGTTAAGAGAACGGACCTGAGACAAACTTTCCAAATGCAATCTGAAAATGTTTAACTACAGAGAACTCAGACAGCGACGACAACCTCGACGGAAAACCTCTACCTCGACCAATCACCACCGAACCAACGAAGCAGCAATAACATTCAAACAAAACTCTATGACAGGACTTGAGTCAATTTCTATTAAAACTAGAATGAACGAAACGCTGAAATTCACATGAACTCTATGACAAATCTGAAAATCGAAATGATTGAAGCAACTGTATCTCTGTGTGCTTTCGCGTGTATGTGAGTGTGTGTCCGAATCGTTCTCGAAAAATTAGAGCGAAATGAAAGGTACCGCTGCTGAAGGTTCTTCTAATGGATCTCGGGGTTTGGCTGCGGAAACTCAGAGAATCGAATAGTAACTACTGGTTATGGATTTAATTTGCACCGGCTTCAGGCGAATCTTGCCGGCGATGGAGGCTTGGAGATCGGTGGTCTCTTAAGGTTATTTTGTTTCTGATTTCGTACGATGGAGACAGAAACCCAAGGGGTATAACTTTGGCTAGCAACAGTGGAAGGCTCATTCCGTTCTCTAAGGTTCTATAGCGGAAGCCATGGCTGATGCNTTTTTTTTTTTTTTTTTTTTTTTTCGGGCCCCCCCCCCCCCCCCCCCCCCCCGTTTTTAGACTCTTTACGCATTAATTTATAGGTAGAGTCTAGGTCTAGGTGTAATTTTATGTATTTGTCAATTAGTCCCTAGGTCCTTTTGTGTTAAGTACTTAGGGTCCCTAGACTACACAAGGACTTCTTTTTTATATTTTTTTATTTTAAAAAATAAGATAGAATACTACATAATGCCAAAGTTAATTTTAACTAATTAAACTAGATATGAAACTATTTTTATGTTTTCAAAATTATATAAAAATAAGGTACTATTTTGGTTTTTTTTTTGAATTTATGAAAAATACATAAACTAAAATATAATTTTCATTTTTCTTGTAATAAAATAAAGTGAAAAGTCAAAATGAGTTGAAATAGCGCTATTAGGCATAAATTGGATATTTACATGCTAAAATATGAAAAATCTTGGGAAGGGTCAAAAATCACATGTCAACAGCTGCCCCTCTTTGACTGGGAACACGAAGAGTTTTCAGACAAAGAATAACTTGACAGGTTTTTTGACCCGACCCTTATTTTGAGAGACTAGACCTAAGAGAAAAGGTGAATGTGACTAAGTCCTGGTATCTGAGCTGCCAACATATCCTTGGCTATAAAGGAATCAGGCCACGTGTAGTTCAGAAATGAGCGAGATGATGGAGTACCGAGGTGGAGAGCCGGTCGAGGTGCCGTTCCGCCGAGGTTCCGGTCCACGGTCCTGTTATTAAAAATCAAAACATGAAAAAGACTAGCTAAGCCTGCAACTATGAATTACAAGATTCCTATCTATAAGTCTTCTGAAGCTTGATCTTGAGTCTTGATGGTTCCTCATGCAGACTTTACATTTGAACCTTGACGCTTGTTAGTTGCAGGTGCTAGCTCATTCTTAATCAACTTTTCAGACCAAACTCGGACACCACACCATGCTTATGACTCTAGTCATGTCTTAAGCAATTTACATCTTTCATCAATTTCTGCATTTGGATTAACTTCTTGTTGTTCTTTTTTTTTCCCTTTATTGTGACTACATTCTGTTGATCACCTCGGATTGTTGACCCGCATTCTTGCCGTGAGCTTCCTTTGTTGCTGACTTAAATTGTGATCTGAGATGTTTTACCCTGTCTCCGAGTGATGCTTTGACTGCTAAGACTTGAAACATATGCCTCTGTTCTCTAGGCGGGCTCCTGACTGCTAACACTTAAAATGTATTCCCTTATTCTCCAGGTGGGCTCCTGATTGCCGTCACTTGAAATGTATTCCCTTGTTCTCCAGGTGGGTGCCTGACTTCAACAAAATAGACAAACAAAAAAAATTTCCTGCCCCAGTTTGATAGCTGGGCGCATCATGTTTCCAAATATTACTAAAAATTTGAAAGCTAAAACTTGAATTGTACTTCCCTTGTTCTCCAGGTGGGCGCCTGATTACTGAACTTGAAATGTATTCCCTTGTTCTCTAGGTGGGCGCCTGATTGCTGAACTTGAAAAGTATTCCCTTGTTCTACGGGTGGGCTCCTGATTGCGGAATTTGAAATGTATTCCTTGGTTCTCCAGGTGGGCTCCTGATTGCGGAACTTGAAATGTATTCCCTGGTTCTCCAGGTGGGCTCCTGATTGCTGAACTCGAAAAGTATTCCCTTATTCTCCAGGTGGGCTTGTGATTGCTGAGCTTGAAAAGTATTCCCTTGTTCTCCAGGTGGGCTCCTGATTGCTGAGCTTGAAATGTATTCCCTGGTTCTCCAGGTGGGCGCCTGATTGCTTAACTTGAAATGTATTCCCTTGTTCTCCAGGTGGGCGCTTGATTGCTGAACTGGAAATGTATTTCCTTGTTCTCCAGGTGGGCGCCTGATTTCAACAAAAATAGACAAAACAAAGAAAATTTTCTGCCCCAGTTTGGTGGCTGGGTACAAATGTGAGTGTAAAACTAAATCATGTTATCAAATATCAATAAGAACTTGAAAGATAAAACTTGAATTACACTCAATTGTTCTATAGGTAGGCGCCTGATGCTGAACTTGAAATGTATTCCCTTGTTCATCAGGTGGGCGCCTGATTGCTGAACTTGAAATATATTCCCTTGTTATTCAGGTGGGCGCCTGATTACCAAAACTTGAAAGGTATTCCCTTGTTATTCAGGTGGGCGCCTGATTACCAAAACTTGAAGTGTATTCCCTTGTTTTCCAGGTGGGCGCTTGATTGCAAAAACTTGAATTGTATTCCCTTGTTATCCAAGTGGGCGTCTGATTGCCAAAAACTTGAATTGTATTCCCTTATTATCCAGGTGGGCGCTTGATTGCCAAAAACTTGAATGTATTCCCTTATTATCCAGGTGGGCGCTTGATTGCCAAAACTTGAAATGTATTCCCTTGTTATCCAGGTGGGCGCCTAATTGCCAAAAACTTGAATGTATTCCCTTGTTATCCAGGTGGGCGCCTGATTGCCAAAACTTGAAATGTATTCCTTTGTTATCCAGGTGGGCGCCTGATTGCCAAAAACTTTATTGAATTGTATTCCCTTATTATCCAGGTGGGCGCCTGATTGCCAAAAACTTGATTGAATTGTATTCCCTTATTATCCAAGTGGGCGCCTGATTACCAAAATTTGAATTGTATTCCCTTGTTATCCAGGTGGGCGCCTGATTGCTAAAACTTTAAATATATGCCTCTGAAACTGCTGCCTTTGAACCTGATTACACCAAAACTAACAAAACAACAAAAAATTTCCTGCCCCGGTTTGGTACTGGGAACATCTGTTAGTGTTAATTGAATCGTGTTACCAAATATCACGAAGAATTTGAAAGCTAAATCCCATTATCCAGGAGGGTCCTGAGAACTCCTATCAATTATGAACCTAAGTTATATCTTCTAAAGGTATTACTCCCACTGCATTTGTTATCTAAGAGGTCTTAACTACTCCCCATTGTCCAGGAGGGTTCTGACAACTTCTAATTAAAAATAGTTTTAACCTAAGGTATATCTACTGAAGGTACGACTTCCACTGTATCTTGTTATCTAAGCAGACCTTGAAACTATGTCCCATTATCCAGGAGGGTCCTGAAAACTCCTAATTGAATCCTATCTTTAACATGCAAACTTTGAATCCAACTTATATTACTTTTGGGGTACAATTATGCTAAATTATGCTACTCATGATTATTTTGAAATTTAAACTAAGTCCCATTTTCCAAGAGGGTCCTGAGAGTTTATAGTCAAACCTGTCTGGTGCCTGCCTTTCCTTGAGGTGGGTTTCTCTGAAACGAACGAAATTTCTGCCCCTGTTTCAATCAAAGAAAATCTTGTCAGTTAAAAATGTGGTGGTTGGTTTCTGGACTTGACTTTGAGGGCGATTGCTCCTTCAACTTCCTATGATGACTGATTTCCACTTGAAGACCTTGCTTGTTTATGGACTGACCCCTTTCTGTCATCCTCATCACACAAAATACCTTTTCTCCGTTCAGACCCAATATCCTCTATTTGCATTGCTTGAACTGGCATCTCCCTAACCTGTGTGTCTCGCATGAATCCCAAAGCACGTCCATTTCCCCCACTCCGTGTATATGCTGTTCTTTTTTGACTTAACCACTGGCCTCGGTCCTTGAGGTCTACATCTCCCCCATTTTCCATGATAACTTTGACTTCTGCTTGGAAGGTCTTGCTCTTCACTGGTTTAACACCCTTTTATCAAGATTATCATAGGAAATACCTTTGACATGTTCGCCCTAACCCTTCATTTGTTTCCTCATTCATGAATTGACATATACCAAGCCTTTGCATTCCACAAGGATCCCAAAACACATTGATTGTTTCCAACTCTGTGAGCCTGCTGTTCTTTCCTGACTTGACCCGTTGATGCAATTGGAAATCTGGTGGCAAATTTTGAAGTCATTTCTTACTTGTGCCGACCCAACAAACTTAGGAAGAGGAAGTAAACAAGAGAAAAGGAACAGAGTAGAGGACAATGGAAAGAGATGATTCCTCACAAGAAAACTACAAAATAGAAACCTAGCGGATGTAGATACCAACTCTAATGACCATGACATGTACCTGCGGCCTATTCTGTTAAGCAAATCTGATGTCCATCTCTTGTCGTACCTTTTTGCCGTGAAACTGGGCTTCAATGCTCCACTTATCCCATCTGATTCACAATCCTTATTCGACTTGTAGTGCCCGAAGGGTTTTCACTATCAAGCCTCTCTCATTTTGGTCTTTCTCTCAACTCACCGTCGCCTTATGGTGCCCGTGAAGGTTTTCACCGATAAGACTCTCTCATTTTTTATTTCTCTCACTTTCATCGCCTTGTGTACCTATGAGGGTTCTCATAAACAAGACTCTCTCATTCTTCATTTACCTTGTTTGGACCGGAGTGTTGCCCCTGATATGATTCACCTCTACTTGCTTAACTTGGCATCTCTCGAAGACTGATCGGAAGGTCTTTATCTGGACCGTAATGCAGGCTTTTGGATGGGGTTAGAAAGAAAGGGTATCAAAGGCTCAATAACAATTCAATGTGGGTTCAAAATTACAACTTTCGGAATCAGATTTCTCACAACCTACAACTTCTGCCCCAGTTTCCTTCTTGGGGACTTTTGGGTTTTTGTTTCGGTGTGACTGAACCTCAGAGAGAGGCTGCCTACGCACCCTTTCGGGATCAAGTCAAACGTAGTTCAGGCGGCTACTTTTGGTGATCTTTCCTTTCTTCCACTTTCTTTTTCTTTCTTTTCATTCTTTTCTTTCTCTTTTCTTTTCTTGCTTTTATCTTTTCTTTTCTTTCTCTTCTCTTCTTCTCTTGTTCTTGTCACACCTCCTTTTTACGTGATTTAATACACCTCGCGAAAGGCATAAAGGATTTTTTCCATTTAAAGGACAGTCGAAACGAGATTTATTATTATTTATTCAGAGTCGCCATCAGAGTCGCCATTTGGGAGATTTATGGTGTCCCAAGTCACCGGTTGAATCCGGAACCGAGGAAAATATGACTCTGTTAACAGTCCGCGAACTAGAAATCTGGATAAGGAATTCTGTTAACCCGGGAGAAGGTGTTAGGCATTCCCGGATTCCGTGGTTCTAGCACGGTCGCTCAACTGTCGTATTTGGTTTTATCTGATTTCCATATATGTTCTATTTTTATATGCCTTTTATTAATAACCCGCTTTTATTCTAATTATTATTTATTTTACAAGAATTACAACGTCGTGAAAATGTATCTCGAACCACGCCGTACCAGTACGCCCGTGGCTTTTAACACACTTCGACTTCGTTGAGATTTGGATTTGGGTCACATAAATGTGCACCCGTATTTAGGAAAATAAAATTATTAATACTCGTGCCTAAAGCAACTACGTATTTATTAACTTTTGGGAAGACCGTGAAATTCGCTAAACGGTCCCTCCCGAATTTTTAAGTATTTTTAGTAAACAATTATTGAGGGCCCCACAATTATGTATTTTATTTGGCGAGGCTCATCTCATTTTATTTATTAAGGTCAAACTAAAGTAATTAAGTTTTCTATATTTGTTTTGTCTCTAAAAGGCCAATTAATCCATGAATATAAATTCGAACTCCCAATTCAAGTCCGAACTCAAACAAAAGGGAACACCTTTTAGCTTAAGCCCGCTACCTAATTAAGAATCCAATTTTATATTTATGGCTTAATTTCCATATTCCTAATTGCTTATTTATTATTTTTTTTAAGTGCTATTATATTTGGACCTTGCCTTTTTAGTTATATCTCAACAGGGCAACTGGGCCTGAATTTGTTAACCCAAGTATATCAGGATCATTTAATACCCAGGCGCTACTAAAAAATGTCGAAATAGATATTAAACTCAAAGACAACAACATATTCAGCCCAAGTTCATAGACAACGTATTCAATCTGTTTTGGTGCCATTGTTATTGGGAATTTTTATCAATAAAACTAATCCTGTTCGTTCACGCGAAAAGCTTGTTTAAATCCTTACTTGTAACTATTAATACCAATTCACTAATTTAAACAATCTAGAAATTAATATACTAGAGTTAACTACTGGATTTACAATTACACTCTAATATCAATTAACTACTATACTTTTAACTATTGGATTTTTAGCTGTTGATCATTATAACTATTTGCTATTTTTTACTTTGTGCTTACAACTACAATACCAAACAGACATTCGATATAACAAACTTCACTACAATTAGTGAAACATTACAACAGTCCATAAATATCATTAACGACCTTACGATATTCAGAAGTATATTGATGAATACAAAACCAGAGTTATACATCAACTAATATTTCTAATGTCTAATTAACTAATAACACATGAAGTATTCAGTTTCATTCAAACAGTCCAATTAATTCTAACAGTTCATGTCCAGCAGTTTAATTACAATGCTCGACCTTAGGAATGTAAAATTATCTTCCTGCAAGTTTTCTTATTCTGAATCTACAAAGGCTAACAATGATGTTTATCAAAAATATAAAAACTAAAATTTAAACTCATGAAAAGTTCTAGTTACACAGTCCTTCTTATATATTTTCTGTAATGAAACTATAGATCAACTATACTTAACACTAGTAATTTCAATGAGCAGATAACAGAGATGAATTTCATTCACTCAAAGCTTGAGAAATACAATCGTGTACCTGAGATTAAAATTCAGAAAAAGATGAATTAGATCTCTAACAATAACAGCAACAGAATCAACACATCAGATCCAAACACAGCTTCAATACACCAGGACCAAACCACAGCAAAGGGTAGAAAACAGCAGAATAAACACTTGACTTGATTCAATACAAATTCAACAGAGTTTCAATCTCCAGATCCACACAAAGTCGACAAACAGTCTTCGTTTTGAAATTAAAACTAATGAAATAGTGAAATTTCAAACTTTTTTCTACTTTTTTTTTGATGTTTTTGAATTTTTGTAATGAAGAATATCGAGAATTTGGATCTAGAACAGCAGAAGTTATTTGAGAAGTATTTCAGATTGTCAAACTTGTCAAATGAGGCATATAGATGCCTATTTATAGATTTGAAAATGAAGGGAATTTTGAATTTTATTAATTACACTATGGTCCCTCTTTTATTTCAGTTTCATCCCTATTCTTTTACTAGTAATTCAGTTAACTACCCTTTATTTGTTAAGAATTATGCTAATTACCCTATCCAGAATCTTCTACCCTAATATAATTCCTTATTTGCCCCTACTTCACTTAGAAAGTTACCCTATTGCCATTTTCTTCTACCCAGAATGCCCCTACTTCTTTTGGTTTATTTCCATTATCCCATTTCATGTACCAAAACTACCCTTGAATCTAGATCAGATTTACTAAGTGCCCTAATGCCCTTTTACCCGTTTACCCCCTGAATTATTTAACTATTTAAATTTTACCATTAACTATCTAATTATCAGAATTAATCAGAAACTAATAATTAGAGATTTAACTACTGACTTATGAACCTAACAACTATAACCAATCGACTAATTATTGATTATCAACTATAACCAAAAATAATACTAATCAACCCTAAGTAATAAAACTCATCACTAATCAAAATCTAATATTATCAAACAAAAACAAATTAAAGGTATTTCTGCAGACAAAATCTAACTAATTTCATTTTTAATGTCAAATTTATTTTTTAAACGAAATCAGAATCCATAACCTAATAATATCTATTCTAAAAATTAAAATATAACAAGATAAACCCTAATCAATGAACAATTAAACATGCAAAAACAAACATACATTCAAAGAAAAAATAAGAAATAGAAAAGGAAAAAGAAACAGAAAAACTTAGCTTTTAATATCGGACAGTCTTTTTCTTTTGTTTTTTTTTTGGTCAAAATATCCCGGAATGCAGGGGTCTTGGCATCATCTTTCTTGAATTTTGGTCACCAGAGAACTTTAATTTTTTATTCGAGCCGTTCCAGTGACTTTTAAGGCTCAAGGCTTTCGAAACTAGGTTGAGGGTGTCAAGGAGGTGGTTTGGTGTGATTTTGGGTTTGATTGGTTGAAGTTGTGTTCGCTGGAGTTAGGGTTCCGGCGACACTTTTTTATATATTCGAGAAGAAGTAAGGGGATTCGAAGGAAACGGGGTAGAGGGGTGGATTCAGGGGCTCTATATGGTCCTAGGGTGTTATTTTGGAGGCGGTTGGCGTAACTACCGTTTCCCGCCGGTAGGGTTCCGGCGGGGTCTGTGAAGGGATTAGAGGGCGACTCATTAGAGAGGAAGAAGAAGAGAATGAATGAAATATTTTTTAAGGGTTTAGTCGTTTTTGGTATATGTTATATACATTAAAATGTAACAAACATCCGCAGCCGTTAGATTAAATCAATTAAACGATTCAGATTCTTTGGGCTTAAAACGACGTCGTTCCACTTTTAAATGAGATCAGATCTCAACCGTTAGATCAAGGTGATAAAGGGTCGAGATTAATTGACGCAAAACGTCATCGTTTTATTTTTGATGAGTTCAAGCTTCAGCCGTTAGATTACCAGGTTTCAACGGCTGAGATGAAATGCCCCTTAAACGGCGTCGTTTGGTTAGATTTGAAGCTGACCGGATATGGGATTTTTGGGCCTGGCCGGGTGATTTATTGTTTGGGCTAGTGTTCTTGGCCCAAATTTTAAAACAATTCATTCCTTTTGTATTCTTATTTATTTCCTTGTATTTTTACTTTGTATTTTTTATTTTTTTACATATTTTTTGATTTTATTAAATTGTTAAACTAACTAATTAAATTCTAGAATTTATTTAATAACTATTTATAGCATTTTCCAATTAAAACACTAAAAATGCTATTTTTTGACTTTTCCTTAAATTGTTTTGAAATGAATTAATACTAAAATTCTAAAATTAAAAATTCTAATGCATATGCATATTTTGTATTTACTTTTTAATATGAATTATTATGCAACTAATTAACACAAAATGCAACCAATTCCAACAAAATTTGTAAAATAGTGAAAAATCATTTTGTTTTGGATTTTTTAGGAATAATTTGCTTAGGTCAAAAATCACATGCTCACAGTTGCCCCTCTTTGCCCGGAAACACGAAGAGTTTTCGTGCAAAGACAAGTGAGCGGTAATGAGGGAATTTTGCCCGTTCGCATATTCAGTGTGAAGCATTTTGAAAAGTTTGACCGCACCCTGCTTCAGAGGTTGCCTACATATCCCGGGCTAAACAGGAATCAGGTCAGTGTAGTTCAGGAGTGTCTGGTAGCTGGGACTACCAGGAAGCTGTGATTTCACTACTGTTGCTGTTGTTACTGCTTGCTGACCCTCTTATTACACCATGTAAAGATAAAAAGAAGCTAGCCTAAGCTATGCTCTGTGAGTTACAAAAATCCTATCTATGCCTGGTATCTTGTGTTCTTGTATTGCCTTGATCTTGCATCTTGTATTATTTCAATGAAATTCTGGCTGTTGTCTTGACTATGTTTTGAAATATGTGTCCATTCTTCAGTTGAACTTCTGCTTGCGATTGCTTTAAAAATATATTCCATTGTTCTTCAGGTGGGCTCCTGCTTGCAATTGATTTTGAATGTATTCCCTTGTTCTCCAGGTGGGCTCCTGCTTTACTTTGAAAAAATATTCCCTTGTTCTCTAGGTGGGATCCTGCTTACGACAAAATAGACAACCAAAGAAATTTTCTGCCCCAGTATGGTGACTGGGCATATCATGTTATCAAATATTAAAATTTAAAACTAAAATTTGGATTGTACTTCCCTTGTTTTCCAGGTGGGTGTCTGCTTGTTGTAAAAGATATTCCCTTTGTTCTTCATGTGGGCTCCTGCTTTTGAAAAGTATTCCCTTTATTTTTCAGGTGGGCTCCTGCTTGCCGAATTTGAAAAGTATTCCCTTGTTCTTCAGGTGGGCTCCTACTTGCCGAATTTGAAAGCATTCCCCTTATTCTTCAGGTGGGCTCCTGCTTGCTGAATTTAAAAAGTATTCCCTTTATTCTTCAGGTGGGCTCCTGCTTGCTGAATTTGAAAAGTATTCCCTTGTTCTTCAGGTGGGCTCCTGCTTGCTGAATTTGAAAAGTATTCCCTTTATTCTTCAGGTGGGCTCCTGCATACAAAACGAGGAAAATTTTCTGCCCCAGTTTGATAACTAGGCGCGTTGTGTTACAGAATGTTAACTTAAAAGATAAAGATTGCATTATACTTCCCTTGTTCTTCAGGTGGGTGCCTGATTGCTGCACTTTGGAATGTATTCCCTTATTCTTCATGTGGGATCCTTGTCACACCTCTTTTTTACGGCGCTTACACCCCGGCGAAAGGGGATATATATATAAGCATAAAAAGAATTTTTCCAATTAAAGGACGGTCGGAACGGGATTGGTTATTTAAAAATTTCAGAGTCGCCACTTGAGAATATAATGGTGTCTCAAGTCACCGAATTAATCCCGAACCGAGGAAGGTTTGACTCTGTTACAGTCTGCGAACTAGAAATCCTAGGTAAGGAATTCT
>MU750060.1:10876-32469 GCA_026770625.1 Nicotiana glauca | reverse complement strand
TGTTCTTAAATTTTATTGTGTGGAACTACTCTCTTGTGTTGTGAGGGAACTTGATTCATGAAGGAAAGGTAATGTTAGTGACCTCTATGTTAGAGTAAGTAGGTGAGTTATGAATAATGCGTGGTACTTGTGAGTCAAATCTTGATGTGAAGATGTTACGCTTTTATGCTTAATCTATTTTAAATACTCTTGGTGTGATGAGTTAGGAGAATTGTTTAAAAAGGTCGTCTCTATAAAGAGTGTAGTTTGATTGCTCGAGGACGAGTAATGGTTTAAGTGTGGGGTGTTGATGATAGGCTATAATTATGTATTTTAGTCAATTATTAAACTCTAATTTATTGCACTTTAGTTGAGTTTGCGCTTTAATCGCTAGTGTTTTGCACTAACGGTGTGTTTTATGCCTTGTAAGAGTGATTTTGAGCTATATAGATGTTATGGAATGAATTCAAGTAATTTGGAAGTTTGAAGTCTGAGTAAAAAAAGCCCAAGTAATTAAGCCGAGATCGTATTCAGGGATCAACGGATGATAAAACAACAAAACAAAGACTCGAGGAGGCATATTGCGCATTGTCTAGTAAAATAGACTTAACTTTTTGCTCAGAACTCCATTTGGGCTCCACAATATATTATTGGAACGCTAACTCAAAGGGCTACAAATTTCATGTTTTACATTTTTCTAAATTCCAAAGGAACAGGGTGAAAAATTGCGGTTATGGTAGGAACACGGTAGGACCACGACAGAACATTACCAAAGATTCAAAGGACCATTCTGGCCGCGGTCCTGGCGTAACCGCGGTGGGACCGCGGCAGAACAGGGAAATTTTAGGGACCAAAGTACAAAACACGGGATTTTAAGCCTTAAACCCTATATTAAACGAAAGAGGCCGGCCAAGAAGAAAAAAGGGACATTTTTGGACACAAATTAGACCTAAAGAAGGAGAGACTACTTTAGGGTTAGACAACACCCTTGGAGGAAAGAACACGCGAGGAGCAAGGCGGGGAATTCTTCTACGCGTTTTTCCTTCCTCTTCCTATTTTTCATTGTTGGTTATGACTTTTAGTATTGTAGTTTTACATACCATTGTGAATAGCTAATTTGTTATCTAGAGTTTTCATAGAACCTTTTGTAGGATAAATTCTTGTTATGGTTTTATATAATTGAGCCATAGCTTTTCTCTATTTATTCAACTACGTTTATATTCTGGTTGATTGAAGAGCTCTCAATTAGACATGCCTATTTTGTATGAATAACTCGGGAGAGAGTTCATATTTAGGTAATTGTTGAACAACACCACTCCCAGAGTATATGAGGGATCAATAACCTAGGGTTTAAAGGTGGAATTAGGGATAATGAAGCCTTGGGTGCGATCTGAAGTGACCTGTATTAAAAGCCAGCTAGCGTAGCTCGGGAGAGTGCGTCTAGTAAATTATTGTAATTACTCGGGAGAGATTTACGGTAATAAGAGTGCTCATGATCGGTAGATAATACTTAAGCGAAATTATAGAAGACATAGCGGGAAGAATTCCGATAATTGGGGAAATCATAACTCTAGACCTCCTTAATCTTTTCTCTAACCCTCAGTATCGTTAGTTGTTAATTTACTATTTTAATTCGTTAGTTAATTAGTTAAACATATGATTCTAAATATCTATAAGTTAGGAATTGTTCAAGCTTGTCTTCTTGGTGATAGTGAATAGCTATAGCTAAACCTTAGTTCTCTGTGGGATTCGACTCCGGACTTGTAAACTGGATTATATTTGTAATGACCGCATTGTCCTTTTTATACGGCATAGTTGGGCGTGACCAGCTTCCTTTACTTAGTGGGAGGCATATGAGAGGCGTAGGCCTGTTGGTGCAGCGCCGTTTACCTGGCAGCCGTTCTCCATTCTCTTTCTGGAGAAGTATGTGCCGCAGTCCCGTATAGAGGAGCTGTGCAGGCAATTCGAGCAATTATGTTAGGATGATATGACTGTGACACAGTATGAGATAAGGCTCTCTGAGTTAGCCCGTCATGCTATTTGGTTGGTTTTCACAGACAGGTAAAGGATCAAGAGGTTCGTAGATGGCCTCTTATCAGCTACGGATTCTTATGACTAGAGAGAGGGTGTTTGGTGCTTCTTTTGAGGAGGTTATTGACATTTCTCGGGACATAGAGTTGACTCTCCATCATGATCTAGTAGAGAGGAAGGCTCATAGGCCTCGTGGATCCGGTAGTTTGGTGGTGCTCCTCATGGGGGTCAGGTTCGGCACGACAGAGGCCGTCCATTCAGACATGATCAGTCAGCTCTCCTAGTTAGCCGTGGGGCATCATCGGTCCATGGTTCTCACAGTTCTCATTAAGTCCATTCATCACTTAGTGCCCTCCCATCCCAGAGTTCGTCCCATGCTCCATCAGTTCAGGGCTTATCCATGCCAAGTTCTTATTCTAGTCATTCTAGTGCTAGAGGTTCCCTTCAGTCCCCATCACCAGCACTAGGGGGTTGTTATGAGTGTGGGGAGTTGGTCCATATGTGGAGGCAGTGTTCTCATCATCATGGGGGTCTGTATCAACAGAGGAGTCAGTCATCGACTTCAACACCAGTTACTTCACCACCCGCCCAGTCAGCTAGGGGTGAAGGATAGTCAGCTAGGGGTCGCCTTAGGGGGGGGGTCGATCAGAAGGTGGTCAGGCCCGTTTCTATGCACTCCCAGCTAGACCAGATTTTGTGATCACAGGTATTGTCTCAGTTTTCCACAGGATGCCTCTGTATTATTTGATCATGGTCTTATTATTTGGATACGCACCGCGAGCCTCTTGTTTCATCTATTTGTGTATCTACTCTGGTGGGCAATACTATTATTATGGACCGCGTATATCGATCTTGTATGGTGGCTATTGGGGGTTTAGAGACCCGAGTGGACCTTTTGTTGCTTAGTATGGTTGATTTTGATGTGATATTGGGCATGGATTAGTTGTCTCCGTGTCGTGCTATTCTGGACTGTTATGCTAAGATGTTAACGTTGGTTATGCTGGGGTTGCCACAGATAGAGTGGCGAGGTTCATCAGATTATGTTCCCAGTAGAGTAATTTCATTTTTGAAGGCTCGGCAGATGGTTGGGAAGTGTTCCTTTTGCTCTTCTCTTTCTGTGTCTATTGATTTCCCGCCCACTCACATTTTCTTTATCGAATATTTCTAGGCAGATAAGACTTGTCTTTCTTATTTGGCCTTTGTGAGGGATGTCAGTACAGAGACTCCTGATATTGATTCAGTTTTGGCGGTGAGGGATTTTATGGATGTGTTTACTGCAGACCTGTCCGGCATATCACTAGACATGGATATTTACTTTGGTATTGATTTGGTACCGGGAACTCAGCCCAATTCTATTCCATCGCATTGTATGGCACCGACAGAGTTAAAGAAGTTGAAGGAGTAGCTTCAAGAACTCCTTAATAAGGGTTTTATTCGGCTTAGTGTCTCACCTTGGGGTGCACCTGTTCTAATTATGAAAAAGAAGGATCGCACTATGAGAATGTGCATTGACTACAAGTAGTTGAACAAAGTCACAATCAAGAACAAGTATCCTTTGCCTCGTATTGATGATTCATTTGACCAGCTTCAGGAAGCGAGGGTTTTATCCAAGATTGATATCAAGTCAGGGTATCACCAGTTGAACATCAGGGACTCAGATATTCTTAAGAGAACTTTCAGGACACGATATAGTCATTATGAGTTCCTTGTGATGTCTTTTGGGCTGACTAATGCTCCAACAACGTTCATGTATTTGATGAATAATGTGTTTCGGCCTTATCTCGACTTCTTTGTTATTGTTTCATTGATGATATTCTGAAATACTTGCGTAGCTAGGAGAAGCACGTAGATCTTTTGAGAGTTGTATTACATCGGTTGAGGGATGAGAAGATTTGTACAAAGTTCTCCAATTGTGAGTTTTGGCTCAGTTCAATAGCGTTCTTGGGGCATGTGGTGTCTAGTGAGGGTATTAGGCTGATCCGAAGAAGGTACATGCGGTCTAGAATTGGCCCAGACCGACCTCAGCCACAGATTCATAGTTTTTTTACTTTGGTGGGTTATTACTGTCACGACCCAAACCGATGGGCCGCGATGGACACCCGCTACCTTACTCAACTGAGTACCAACATAACATATCTTTTTTATTACATCATCATATATACATGACATACGAGCCTAATAGGCCAACATGATCCTTTATAAACTCAAAACATAGGCCGACAAGGCCGTACAATCTTTTATGTACACGACATATGTCTACAAGTCTCTAAGAGTACATAAATGTCATAAAGGTCGGGACAGAGTCCCGCCATACCAAATAATACATGTCTAAATCATACTAACCAAACAAGCAACTCCCAATCAAATGGAGAGACATCAGTACAAATAAAGTATCGACTATGTAAGGCAAGAAAGCATAAACAAGAACAGTAATGTAAAGAGAGATAGATGAGGTACAACCTGTAACATCTGAGTGCCTTTGGGGGCTACTGACATGAAATGCATAATACATATATATACATAAACTTTTAAAAACATACGCCTCTGTGGGCATCATTATCATCATATCGTACCCGACCTCAAAGAGGACTCGCTAAAAATGTACCCGGCCATTATAAGGCTCGGTAGAATCATACCCGGCCACATGGAGCTCGGTAAACCCAACTGATCAGTGGTTGCACAATAGATGTCGTACCTGTCCGACTATAGCGCGGCTCGGTAGAGTAAAATAGATACATATATATAAAGCATGATCGACTCATGGAATCATATTCTAAACCTCTTAGAGTGACTATAGAAAATTATGGTCGTACATACCCTCAATATGAACTTCACTAGGACTTACGTATCATACATAATTTCTTAGAATAACTTTGTACCAAAAGAACAACATGGACAACCTTAGTTGCTAGGATTAGATTTATCATGAAATAGCGTATTCATTTCACATTAGATCATGCCAAAAGAAAGAAGGAAGTATCTTAACGTACATGTTTCCGAAATTAGAATTATTTGAACGAATCTGTTTCTGCGAAATATGGACGAAACTCTGCTTGGAAACTCTCGACATTCATAAACGAACTTGGTAGCTCTTGAAATTGAAACGTTGGCTAGCATTGAATTGGTGAACGAAAAAAATGATTCTGCGTTTTGATTGAAATCAGAATTGGCTAAAACTTTGTAGCTCTTTCACGTTTTTGGTTTAATATAAAATGTAAAAGTTTGCTTTTCACGTTTTGGCTGGTTCAAGGCAGAATGTATTGGCTTTTTGATCTTGAAAGAAGTCCTTACCCATTCACCACGCCAAATTGAAACGAAATGGATCCTCTGAAAGCTTATGTTCTTTAACGTTTTTTATTTCAAAACATGAAATGAAATGAAGCCAAAGAATTTTTAAAATGAAGCTAACGTCAGATTCTTGGATATTCAAGGCTTTCCCACTAAATGATATGGATATACTTTACAAGTCTTTAAGACTAGATAACATGCTTGGTTAGTTTATTTAATAGTCATATGGCAAAATGACTACTTAGTCATTTTTAACTTTGTGTCTTCTTGCCACGTGGGGTGGTGGGATAATTTATAATTTTTTTATCTACTTATTAGTTAACTAGGTAATGTCTTATTACCCGGCAATTAATTAGTTACCCGCATAATTTAAAAATTATCACAAACTGCTTAAATTTCTATTTATTTTCAAAATACTCCTTATATATGTAACGACCCGACCGGTCGTTTTTGAGCTCTTGCACTTTGATCGCTAGTTCTCAGGCATGACTTGCCCCGTGTTATGTATTATGACGAATGTAGATCGTTGGTTTTGGCTTTCAGGAAAATTTGGAATGAATTTGAAAGAACAGTTTCAGTTGAAAGCTTTGAATTTGAAAGGTTTGACCGAGAGTTGACTTATTTGTATATGAGCTCGGATCGGAGTTTTTATGATTTGGTTAGCTTCGTTAGATGATTTGTGACTTAGGAGTGTGATCGGAAGTGATTTTGGAGGTCCGGTGTAGAATTAGGCTTGAATTGGCGAAGTTCGTATTTTGGTGAATTCCAGTTGATAGGTGAGATTTTGATCCGAGTGTTGGAATAGAATTCCGAGAGTTGTTGTAGCTTTGTTAAGTGATTTGGGAAGTGTGTGTAAAGTTTCAGGTCATTCGGACATCGTTTGGTTGGGTTTTTGATCGAATGCGAGTTTCGGGAGTTTTAAAAGAACTTAGGCTTTAATCCGATGTAAATTGATGATTTTAGTGTTGGTTGAGGTGTTTTGATGATTGGAGCAAGTTTGAATGATGTTTTAGGATGGGTTGGCACTTTTGGTTGAGGTCCCGGAGCCTGGGGGTGATTTCGGATGGCTATCAAGATGAATTTTGGACTTGTGTGTTTCAGAGATTTGCTGGTTCTGGTATTTCCGCATGTGCGGAAAAGGGGCCGCAGATGCGGTTCCACAGATGTGAAAACGGGGTCGCAGGTGCGAGAGGTGCTAGGGAGGCTGGTTTCTGCATGAGTAGATAGATGCCCGCAGAAGCGGAGTCCTTTAGACCGCAGAAGCGATCCTGGGCAATTAGTGAAGCTCTGCAGAAGCGGAAGATTTCCGCATAAGCGAAAAGGGGACCGCAGATGCAAAAAATGTCTGGGCAGAAGGGTTTTAAAAGTTCATTTTGTTCCGCGAGCTAAGCTATTTTTCCTCCATTTTTGAACATCCTTGAGAGCTTTTGGACGGGAATTGAAGGGGATTCCGACTGGGATTGATTGGAGGTGAGTTCTATGATCTTAAAACACGATTATTATGTGAGATTAACTTTGAAATTTATGGAAATTAAGCCTAAAATGGAAGAACTAGGGCTTGAGTTTTTGATATGTCAAATTGGGATTTGATGGATCATTTGAGCTCAGATTTGAGAGTTCTTAGTATGTATGAACTCGTGAGAAGATAAGGAATCTATTAATGTAAAAATTTCTGAGATTTGAGAAGTGGGCCCAAGGCTCAGGTTTTGCTAATTTTGATATTTTTAATATTTTTTGATTGTTTTCGATTGGGTATTGTTCCATTGGCATATTGTGACGTATTCGTTCTGGTTTTGGATAGATTCGACGCGCGTGGAGGGCGATTTGCGGGGCAAGGGCGTCGCGAGCTAGGGATTTCACTGGTTCGAGGTGAGTAATGATAGTAAATGATATCCTGAGGGTTTGAAACCCCGGATTTGTACAACGTAGTGCTATATTGAGGTGAAACACGCGCTTAATGACGAGCGCGGGGTTATTTACTATTGGAGATTGTGACTTGGTCATTCCCGATTGATGTTTTTACCGCGTATTCGACTAAGATATGTTTGTTATCAACATGATTTGGGCTTATTGCCATATTTTGGGCTTCATCCCGACTATTTGATCCTTCGTGGACTTTTATCACTGTTTCCTCACTATTTTGATATATTACTTGAACTCAGTCCTATCGATTATTACTGTTTTATAAACTCATCCACTTTTAATTGAATTTTGAAACTTAAATGATGTTTCCAATGTTGTTTGGGCTGAGCGCTACTATTTTATTGATGCCCGAGGGGCTTATGATATTTTCTGGACCGAGCGAGGTCGAGGGCCATATGCGATGATATACTGAGTGATATGAGGCCGATGGCCTGGGGTACATTTATATGCCACGAGGTGGCTTGAGTGACGTGAGGAGGCTTTCAGCCTTGTGAGTGATATGAGGAGGCTTTCAGGCCTTGTGAGTGATGTGAGGAGGCTTTCAGGCCTTGTGAGTGATGTAAGAAGGCTTTCAAGCCTTATGAGTGATGTGAGAAGGCTTTCAGGCCTTATGTTGATATCGCACTTGGGTCGTAAGGGGCCCCTCCGGAATCTGTACACCCACAGTGAGCGCGAGTACCCATATGATCTGAGAGTGAGCCCGAGGGGCTGATGCTATACTGAGTGACTGATGCTGAGCTCGAGGGGCTGATACTATTCTGAGCGATTGATATTGAGCCCGAGGGGCTGGTACTGTTTTGAGATATTGCCCAAGGGGCGAACTTTTATGTGCTCATCTTGTATATTTACTTGCCTTTTACCTGTTATACTGTGGTATTTGTGCCCGAGGGGTGGTTTTTCTGTGCTTATCGGCACTAACTGTTTTGAAATCATTTCGTAACTATTGAAATGATCATTTTCAAAAGAGATTTAAACCGAGCCAAGATATTTCTAAAGATTTCACAGTTTCACTATTTTCTCAAAGGATTGTACCCTGCTTCTATACAGCATGATGGTTTGCTTTACGTGATTTCTTACTGCTCAGTTGTTATTTACCTTTATTTCTCAATGAGTTGGAATACTCACTTTAGTCCCTGAACCTCGTGTGCAGATGCAGGTATCTATTCACCCGGTAGTGGGTTTTGGCCGATCTGAGGTAGAGTTACATGAGTTAAGGAGGTAACTGCCAGCATTCGCAGCTCCATGTTTCTCTCTTTTGTTTATTATTCCGATTTTGTATATTTTAGGCCTTATAGTGGATTTACATTCTGATAGATGCTCGTGACTTGTGACACCCCGATTAGGGTTGTGTTGGGTTGTATTTCCGCTAATTAATATTATTAAGTTATTTTTAAGCTGTTTATTTATGTTTAACTATTTTTGAAAAGACCAGTTGGGTTAGTTGGCTGGTTTCGTCCTCACGAGAGGCGCCATCACGACCAGTGCGGGATTTGGGTCATGACAAGTTGGTATTAGAGCCTAGATTACTAGGTCTCACGAGTCATGAGCAGGTTTAGTAGAGTCTCACGGATCGGTACGGAGACGTCTGTATTTATCCTCGAGAGGCTGCAGGACCTTTAGGAAAACTTCACATTCTTTAATTCTTATCGTGCATCCTTGATTCAGCTTGAAAAGAAACTCTTGAAATTCCTTCCACGCGTTTGTATGCACGCATGAGCGCTCTGTCTCAGATGTGCCTTGATGGCTTGTGATTCCCCGATCGAGGGGCGAGATGTGATCTCTCTGAGTTTGATGTTGGGCCAGTCTGGAGGACTTGAGGCCGTATCTTTACCTATGGCTTGAGCACTGAGGTGCCGATTGTGTGAGTAAGTGTTTGGAATTTATATGTTCGGTAGTGTCCCTATTATTGGAAGTGACTGTTGAATAGCCATGTGATGAGTATGTTAGTACTGCGGGATGTATCTATGTAACTTGGAAGTGACGGGGAAGACCTGCTGGATGATAGGTGAACTATTAAGCGATGATTTCCATTGTGATTGGATCTGTAGCTTCGAGTTATGGGTGCGTAATGAATCTTTTCATGTCTCCTAGTTGGGGGTGAAGTAAATTTCATGTTGCGGTATGAGTTCAGGCTCAGGAAGACTAAGTGGCTGTGTAATGTTTTAGACGGTGGAAGGTACACAAAAATGTTATATTGAGGCAAAGCAGATGTGTTATCTCATGCGGAGTGTTCTGAAGTGGTGTGACCCTTATTTGTATGTTAGAAGATCTCATGTGTACTTGAAGGGTACGTGTCGAAATTTGAAATTTTGGATCGCTTAAGAGAGTGGGATTAACTGTGCGGGGATGAATGCGGGTGAATTAGCTATGGCTAGAGTAAAGGAAAAGTTTGACAAAGGTCATGTTATGCTTCATAGAGTATGAGAATCACGGAATGTCTAGAGTGTTATTGGTAAAGAGTGATCGGCGCATAGAGCAGGAAGTTGCTTGGTTGTATTGGGATGAAGATTTCATTTTTGTGGTATCGGAGTGCCAATGAGGTACGAGTGGTTCTGTTCGTTAGATCATGTAAGTTGAATAAGAGTGAATGACTTTCGAGAATGGTTCTAATGTGTTCAAGATTCTATAGGGAACAATCGGGTATCTTAAGGTTGTGTATATGGCCAGAGACTGTGTTTTCCTTGGAAGAGGTCAAGACTTGTGGTATTTTTATGTTAATTATGGGATTCTATGTATCAGTATCAGGAAAGTAAAGGTAACAGATTTAGAATCGTAGGAGGTTCTTCAGAGTAAAGTATTCTGGGATGTGGTGCTACTCCACCTATCTATATTTTCTTCTGATTCATTTTGAGAGAGTATTCAACGGCTTATGGATCCTAGAAAGTGTGGTCTTGTACTTGGGTCTTGTGTAGTGAGCCTGGAATTGAGGAATGGGGGTGCTACAGCAAAAGAGCATATCAAGTTGAAAATGAATCAGAAGAAAATATAGATAGGTGGAGTAGCTTGTTAATAGACCAAATCGGTATGGTAAGGCTATGATCAATTCTTTGTATGTGTTCAAGGTAATGGGTTCTTACAGGTATTTTGCAGCAATGCTCACGGATTTTGATGGGTTGCTTAGCTTGGTCTATTTAGAAGGATTAGTCCTGGCAGTTTAATTTGTGTAAACAGAATTTGGAGAGTTCTTGTCGATTTCTACCGTGGTTGGAGAGGTGCATTTTCTGCGAATATGAGAGACATGTGATGTGTAATGAATTTTCTTTTAGATGGGATCAATGGAAGTTCTTGGCTAGTTGAGTGCGTAGATGTCTGTGGCTCGGAAGGGAGATAAAAAATTTCCTGTTATCCTTAGATGGTATGGCATGTGCGGTACATTGTGGAGGATCGAGATTGCGTGTATGAGGTTTCAGTTTAGTTCTGAAAGGAAGTTCATAACACTCTTAGGCAGTGGGTAGCCTCAGATGATTAAGGAAATGGTATTGTTATATGGAAGTGATTTTGCGAGGGTATAGGTTTTAGAAAAAGGGCAATGTGATTAAGTTGATGGCACTTCAGTAGTATTGCGCCACTTTCAGGCTGGATCGACTACCGATTCGAGTTGCTTGTATGGCACATGGGAATTTTAGAATATCTTTCGTGGAATGATTGGGTACTTGATGTGTGATATGTATTCGTACGCGGAATCTAGGATCAGGTATGGTGATTTGTGTGCTACATGGAATTGGAGACTGGAAGTTCTCATATCTAGGCTATGTTGTGATTCTAAATCGTGTGTATCAGCACTGTTTAGTGGCAGCCGAGATTTGAAGGCCCGAGTGGATCTTTCTTTGGTTGGTGTGTTAGATTTTGGATATTATATTAGGGTGTAAACTGGATGTTTCCGTGTTGTGTTATTTCGGACTATTGCGATAAGATGGCGCGGTTGGCTATGTAGGGAAATGCCATGGAATGAGTGGCGATGTTCAACAGATTGCGTCCTATTGGGGATTTCATATTTCAAAAACCCAGTGGACGGCTAGGAAGGAATTGTCATTCTTATTTTGAGCTTTTGTGATGAGTGTCAGTGCTAAGGTCCCTCATATTTATTCAGTTCCTGTGGTGAGGGACTTCTCAGATGTGTTTCTTGCGGCTGGGCATGTCGCCGAGCAAGGTTGTTGATTTCGGTATTGATTTGCTGCCTTGCATCGTATCGTATGTCACCCGCAGAGTTATAAAGTTGGAAGGAATAGCTTCAAGTTTCCTTGATAAGGATTTCGTTGGCAGGCCAATGTGGGTGAGTGTTCTATCTTGAGTCGGCTTGGTTGGCTCCGAATGGCATTGTTGATTGAGGTATTGATCCGATCGTTGTTGATATTATCAGATATCTGGGGAGATCTATGAGTTACCCTTCTGTGTTGCGAGATGTTATGATTTGTTGGTTATAGGCACATATGGTGCGGTTCAATTGAGGTATCTTAGAAGAATTCAAGCGGGAAGAGTAATTGAGCGTTGCTTGGTGAATGGCGTATCGGTTATGTCTTATCGGGTTGCGTGGCATATGTTACTTATTTCACCGTGGGTGTAATGATTTGCTTTGGCTTCAGACCTCAAATTGTGCGTGGTCGTCGATTTTGATTATAGCAACTTGAGGTGTTTTATGTGTAGCAGTGTTTGGATATGATCGCGCATTGTAGCGAGGCTACGCGGAGATATGACCTTTTGGGGTAGATTCATGTGTTCTATTTCTATGATGTGAGACGGGGTCTTAGCCTTGTGTTGTGATGGCACTGATGAGCTTGAGGTACAACTCTTTCGTTTGGGGTCATTTTCATGATTTGGGTATATTCAGACTGTTTTTTATTGGTGCGCGAATTATACAAGTTGTGGCTTAGGCTTGTATTAATGTGTCATGTTACCAGAGTGGTATGTTGGATTCTAGGTGATCGTTGGGGTCGTTAAGGAATGCGAACGGATTTGATTTCAGCTTGTTGGAAGGACAATGTTGAGGTTCGGCTCTAAAATCTGCTGTGGTATTGTCACACCTCCTTTTTTCACTACATCCCCGTAAAGGGGTATAAAAGGAGTTTTTCCAATTAAAGGACAATCAAAATGGGATTATATTAAAAGATTCAGAGTCGCCACTTGGGATAATTAATGGTGTCCCAAGTCACCGGTTCAAATCCCGAGTCGAGGAAAGGTTGACTCTGTATTACAGTCTGCAAACCAAAAATTCGGGTAAGGAATTTTGTTAACCCAGGAGAATGTGTTAGGCATTCCCGAGTTCCGTGGTTCTAGCACGGTCGCTCAACTGTTATATTCGGCTTAATTATCTGATTTTAGAACAGTTTGAACTTATGTGCAAATTTTAACTTTTAACCGCTTTTATTCAATTTTTTAAAGAAGATTGAACGTCATTTAAAACATGTCTTTGGATCGCGTCACATGAAATGCACCCGCAATCCGAAACACATTTTACTCAATACTTTAATATTTGGATTTGGGTCACATGAAATGCACACCCGAGTTTAAGAAGGTAATATTATTAAAAGACGCGCCTAAAGCAACTAACACGTTGTTAACTTTGCGGGAGGCCATGGAAATTCACTAAATGGCACGTCCCGAGTTCTAAGGATTTTAAAGAAAATTATTAAAGAGGGCCACACATTTGTGATTTTATTTGGCGCGGCGCACCTCAAATTATTTAACTTGAAGGTCTCTAAACTAATTCATGAGGGCCATACACTATGAGTTATCTAATTATGGCTCGCCTCCAATTTACTCCTAAAAGCCCAGTAGATTGATTAAAGACGGTTTTAAAGAAGTAGTAGTTACTCTAAACCAAAGTCCAAACCCAATTTTTTCAATGGAAAGGGCAAACACAAAGAGGCTCAGTTTGCATTATTGCGAAGCTTGGCCTGACCTGAGGCCCCCATAACGCGAACGAGATTGTATGATTTCAAAGTTGCTGATTTTAAAACAGCTTAAACTAGGCCCCAAAGTGAAGACCAATTCTGAAAATGGTCCAATGTTGTATAACTAGGACTCAAGGTCGAGTCCCTTTGATAACACAAAACCCACGTCGGGATTCAAAAATACAAACTGATCCGTATCAGATTTCAACCATTTAAGCAATAAGATAGAAGATGAAAAATCACTAAACCACAATGCCTTTTTAACAGAGACATTTCCCAAATTCAATTATTCTAGTGACACCAATTACACAGTAGGACACCTCATTTAAAAAACTCACACTAATTTACTTCTAAAACATGAGAGCTTGAACCTCAATCCAAACTCATGAATCCTGTAGAGAAGTTAACATTATGCAACCATAATTTTAAGCACCTAATTTTAACTGATAGTAATTTTAACTAAAATACAAAGTGAGAAGAATTCACAGTCAGTCCATATGATACCATTTAGCAGACCGAATGTACAAAGCTAGCTACTAATTCAACTAACAGGCCATTTCAACTTCAAATCAGCTATGAGATATCCAGCAGGAAGTCGAGTCCCCCTTAATTACAAAAGTTCAATTCTCAGTAGAGTATTTATCAGCCAACAACAAAATACAGTGTGCCATAGAACTCATAACAAACAAGCAAAACAATGTAAAATTAAACTACGGATCAAAACAAGTTGTGACTATGCTTAAAGCTTCATATTCTTATTTCAACTTCAAATTAGGCCTTACATAAGGTGATATGTGGAAGTATGTACCTGGAAAATAAGAAGAAACAAAGTGAGGTGATCAGAGTTCGAGCAGCAGTAGAAATGAAGCAGAAATCAGCCTCAGACCCAATACAACAGTAACCAAAACCAAGCAGCTTCTAACCCAAGCTTAAACAGACTTGAATTCAATTTATAAATCCCAAACTCGAATTGAAACAAGACCCCAAACACCAAGTTCAACTCAAAATCAGTATTTAAAACACCAAACTAAACCATTTTGACCCCAGATAAATCATGGACGACTTCATAAATGAGAAACTTCAGATCAAAGACCAATGGAACAGTATTTCAATGAAGTTTTCAGTCATTTTTTGTATTTTTCTATTCCATCTTCGATGAAACAGTAACTTGTGCACCTTTCTATGTTTTCTGGATTTACAGCTCTTTTCCCCTCTCAGATTTTTCAGAATGTTCAAGGCTGCCCCAAATGAGGAAAAGAGGTCCTTATATAGGCATATTTAAGCCAACCCTATCCTAACTAGCCATTTTCCATTTTACCCCTCTCAACAAAATTATTTTTACCTTCCTACCCCTCTAAAGAATCTGAAAATCATGCCTCCTAACTGACTCACACTTATCTTATCCCCTGGAAACTTCTACCCAACAGAAATGATTCTCACCTAAACTAAAGTCCCTGAATTACCCTTATCCCAATCAATTATTACAGACCTTAACTCTCCATTTGAGACCCCTATAGTTTTTTAGGCTAACAATTGACTCCCCCAAGATCCCCTGAAATGTAACGAACAGGCCTAATCAAATGCTAAGAGTTTCAAACAGATCAAGATAGAATTCTCAACAAAAATGCAAAACTTCTGATAATTGAAACAAACATACATGAATAAAACATTATGCATTCCCAAAATCATTTAAACTAACATGCGAACTTTGACTAAATTACAAACTTGTCACGATTAAACTAAACAATGATTAAAACAAATCTGAATCTAAACTACCTAACCTGAGACACTCAAAACTTATTAACCACAGTAATTAAAACACCAAACAAGGAACAAGACCTACACGATTCGATTAAACAGGATGAACAAGACCTAGTTCGAAACTTAGAATTTAAACATGAAGTTTGAATCAAAGGAAAAAGGGATGGGGAGGAAGATAAATCAACTTAGGAGAACTAAAAAGGGACGAAGAATATCTTACTTAATTGAACGGACTTGAACCCGAGATTTGAATCAACGACTTCGTCACCCATTTATTTTGGCAAGAACAGATAGACAACGTTAGTTGAGGGAGAAAACCAGGGAAAACGCGAGACAAAACCTCAAAACATCCGTTCAGTATTTGGACCTTGGGAACCTTAGATTTAAAGTTTGAACGATTTTGGAGGCCTTTGAGAGGATTTGAGCATGGATTTTGGATAAGGGGAACGAGGTGGTCACAGGGTGTAATTTTGGAATGGTTTGGTGGTGGCGCCACCACTGGAGAAGTTGTGGCGGCGCTAGGGTTCATGACTTTATCTGAAGATTCGAAAGGATTATGAGAGTTTCGAGAGGAAACTGGTGGGTTTTTGAGATGAGGAGGCAACGGGGAATCTGTGATGTTAATTTTGGGTGGATCGGAGGGGTTTGTGGTGTCGCCGGCAGCAGAGGTTTCAGGGGTGGCGGGCTCTAGGGTTCTTGGAGGGTGAGGGAGATGAGAGACGGAGGGGGGGGAGGGGCTCGATAGGACAGCTTTATACTCAGAGATCATCACTTCTGAGCCGTTAGATTGCCTAACCTCGACGACTAGGATTGGTTCTAACTTAGACGGGGTCGTTTTGGGAAACTGAGTGGAGACCGGACCAGGTTGGGCAAATCTTGGTGGGTTTTTGGGGAAAAATTATTGGTCCTGGGGGATTAAAATGAACTTGGACCAAATCTCTTCACTCTTTTCTTTTCTATTTCAAAACAATTCAATTCAAAATTCCTTTTTCTTTTTTTCTTTTTTTTCAAAATTTAATTAAAACCAAAATTAATTACTAGAACTTAATTAACAAAAAAAAAATTAAACCTAAAAATGATAATTAACACAATTAACAGAAAAACTACTCAAAATCAAAGCCAAAATAAAAAGTGCAAATTAAAACTTTTTTTATGATTTTTCCATTTTATAAAACAATTAATTTTTTAATTAATCCTAAAATGTAAAATTAAACCCTAAGTACAAATGTCAAGTATTTTTGTATTTTTTATTAGTTAAATAAAATTAACATGCACAGACAAATGCAAACAGTTAAAGAAAAATGCCACATAATTTCACCAAATTGCAATCACTGAAAGAAATTATTTTGTTTTGAATTTATGAAAGTAATTCATATAAGACAAAAATCATGTGCTCACAGGTATTAACCAAAAAGGAAGTGACTTCATGAATGGTTGACCAAAGCAAATGGTTATGCTTTATTGTGTGTTTCCTTTATCATTGGCAGTATATGAAAGTGTGGAATAAGACCTTAGTTGATAAGAGGTTTTCTACCGGTATTCGGGTGTTGTATGCAGCTGCTGTGAATAGAAGTTATCGTTTCGAGTGTTTGAGTTATGTGGTATATCATATAATTGCACCTGAGATTACAGGTATGGGTTATTACAGTTGGTTCGAGTTTATTCGGAATAGAGATGTGGGGTTCTGATCTTGTGTATGATTTTGGAAAGTGAAATGTGGTTCTATGGCTTATGGGCTAGATTGGATGGTGAAATTTTAGTTACAATGTGTTATTAGACCTATATGAGATAGGGTGACGTGGGATCACCCCCGGGTATATGCATGGTAAGGTTATTCACCGATTGGTTGGCTTTTAGAACAACTGCGGGTACGTTCGAGGACGAACGTGTGTTTAAGTGGGGGAGGATGTAACGACTCGATCGGTCGTTTTGAGATTTTGCACTTTGATCGCCAGTTCTCAGGCATGACTTGCCCCGTGTTATGTATTATGACGAATATAGATCGTTGGTTTTGGTTTTCAGGAAAATTTGGGATGAATTTGAAAGAACAGTTTCAGTTGAAAGCTTTGAATTTGAGAGGTTTGACGAGAGTTGACTTATTTGTATATGAGCTCGGATCAGAGCTTTTATGATTCGGTTAGATTCGTTAGATGATTTGTGACTTAGGAGTGTGATCGGAAGTGATTTTGGAGGTCCGGTGTAGAATTAGGCTTGAATTGGCGAAGTTAGTATTTTGGCGAATTCCGGTTGATAGGTGAGATTTTGATCCGAGGGTCGGAATAAAATTCCGAGAGTTGTTGTAGCTTTGTTAAGTGATTTGGGATGTGTGTGTAAAGTTTCAGGTCATTCGGACGTCGTTTGTTTGGGTTTTTGAGCGAATGCAAGTTTCGGAAGTTTTAAAAGAACTTAGACTTGAATCCGATGTATATTGATGATTTTAGTATTGGTTGAGGTGTTTTGATGATTGGATCAAGTTTGAATGATGTTTTAGGATGGGTTGGAACTTTTGATTGAGGTCCCGGGGGCCTCGGGGTAATTTCGGATGGCTATTGAGATGAATTTTGGACTTGTGTTGTTTCAGAGATTTGCTGGTTCTGGTATTTCCACATCTGCGGAAAAGGGGCCGCAAATGCGGTTCTGCAGATGCGAAAATGGGGTCGCAGGTGCGTGAGGTGCTAGGGAGGCTGGTTTCTGCAGGAGCGGATAGAGGCCCGCAGAAGCGGAGTCCGCAGAAGTAGAGTCAGCCGAAGCATATTTAGACCGCAAAAGCGGTCCTGGGCAATTAGTGAAGCTTCGTAGAAGCGAAAAGCGGACCGCAAATGTGAAAAATGTCTGGGAAGCAGGGTTTTAAATGTTCATTTTGTTCCGCAAGCTAAGCTATTTTTCCTCCATTTTTGAACATCCTTGAGAGCTTTTAGACGGGAATTAAAGGGGATTTCGACTGGGATTGATTGGAGGTGAGTTCTATGATCTTAAAACACGATTATTATGTGAGATTAACCTTGAAATTTATGGAAATTAAGCCTAAAATTGAAGAACTAGGGCTTGAGTTTTTGATATGTCAAATTGGGATTTGATGGGTTATTTGAGATCGGATTTGAGAGTTCTTGGTATTTATGAACTCGTGAGAAGATAAGGAATCTATTACTTTAAAAATTTCTGAGATTTGAGAAGTGGGCCCAAGGCTCGGGTTTTGCTAATTTCGAGATTTTTAATATTTTTCGATTGTTTTCGATTGGGTATTGTTCCATTGGCATATTGTGACGTATTCGTTCTGGTTTTGGATAGATTCGACTGGCGTGGAGGCCGATTTGCGGAGCAAGGGCGTCGCGAGCTAGGGATTTCACCGGTTCGAGGTGAGTAATGATTGTAAATGATATCCTGAGGGTTGGAAACCCTGAATTTGCACAACGTAGTACTATATTGAGGTAAAACACGCGCTTAATGACGAGCGCAGGTTATTTACTATTGAAAATTGTGACTTGGTCCGTCCCGATTGATGTTTTTACTGCGTATTCGACTGAGATATGTTTGTTATCAACATGATTTGGGCTTATTTCCATATTTTGAGCTTCATGCCGACTATTTGATCCTTCGTAGACTTTTATCACTATTTCCTCACTATTTTGATATATTACTTGAACTCAGTCCTGTCGATTATTACTGTTTTATAAACTGAGCCACTTTTAATTGAATTTTGAAACTTATATGATATTTCCAATGTTGTTTGGGCTGAGCACTACTATTTTATTGATGCCCGAGGGGTTTATGATATTTTCTGGACTGAGCGAGGTCGATGACCATATGTGAGGATATGTTGAGTGATATGAGGCCGAGGGCCTGAGATACATTTATATGCCACGAGGTGGCCTAAGTGACATGAGGAGGCTTTCAACCTTGTGAGTGATGTGAGGAGGCTTTTAGGCCTTGTGAGTGATGTGAGGAGGCTTCCAGGCCTTGTGAGTAATGTGAGTAGGCTTTCAGGCCTTCTGAGTGATGTGAGAAGGCTTTCAAGCCTTATGTTGATATAGCGCTTGGGCCGTAAAGGGGACCCTCCGGAGTCTGCACACCCACAGTGAGCGCGGGTACCCATATGATCTGAGACTGAGCCCGAGGGGCTGATGCTATGCTGAGTAACTGATGCTGAGGTCAAGGGGCTGATACTGTTCTGAGCGATTGATATTGAGCCCGAGGGGCTGGTACTGTTTTGAGATATTGCCCGAGGGGCGAACTTTTATGTGCTCATCTTGCATATTTACTTGCCTTTTTACCTGATATACTGTGATATTTGTGCCCGAGGGACGGATTTTCTGTGCTTATCGGCACTAACTGTTTTGAAATTATTTTGTAACTGTTAAAAAGATCATTTTCAAAAGAGATTTGAACTGAGCCAAGATATTTCTAAAGATTTCACAGTTTCACTGTTTTCTCAAAGGATTGTACCCTGCTTCTATACAGCATGATGGTTTGCTTTACGTGATTTCTTACTGCTCTGTTGTTATTTACCTTTATTACTCACTGAGTTGGAGTACTCACTTTACTCCCTGTACCTCATGTGCATATGCAGGTATCTATTCACCCGGTAGCGGGGTTTGGCCGATCTGAGGCAGAGTTACATGAGTTAAGGAGGTGAGTGCCAGCGTTTGCAGCACCATGTTCCTCTCTTTTGTTCATTATTTCGGTTTTGTATATTTTAGGTCTTGTAGTGGATTTACATTCTGATACATGCTCGTGACTTGTGATACCCCGATTAGGGCTGTGTTGGGTTGTATTTTCGCTAATTAATATTATTAAGTCATATTTAAGCTGTTTATTTATGTTTAACTATTTTTGAAAATACGAGTTGGGTTTACGTGCGTTGCACGTGTCAATAAACTAAAAATTATATACAAAAAAACAAATTATATAAAATAGCAATAGACGTTATAATAAATACAACATTCATTTAGATGACAAAAAGAATGTTAACATTGAGTCTGTTGCTGAATTCAAAATAATCAAGTAACTTCTAAACTTGCAATAATGAATAATTTAGTGAAGTATATTATATTGTATTTATAATTAGCTATTTTATGTTGTGAGATAATATGCATCTTACCAAATATATTTTCATATATGATGTTCTTAGTGCGTTTCTTTACGTTGCTTCGGCTGCTTTGTCGTGACTAGATTTTTTTTTATTGATATTAATATTCCTTAGAAAACATGTTGCAACAAATATAGCCCAACGTTGAGCTATAAAATAAAAGTGTGATTTCATGAAGTTGATATAAAAGATTTTGAGATAAAGAGGATACAAATTCAACTACCATATATTTATTAATTATACCCAAACTATTATCGAAAAGAAAAAACATAACAAAGATACTCAATATGTTAAATAAAATAGGTTTCTCCTTTGTTTCTTTCACTTATATGGATTAGATTTTTTTTTCCTATTCCAATTCAAATATTTTAATTAGACGAATTTATCAAGAGGACTTCCAGTGGCAGGATTGGGTTTCTTCTATATAAAACAAAAAAAAAATTCTAATAAATTCTACTCTTTATGGTAGGATCCCAAGTGATCATGGACATTTAGAAACAATAAAAAGCAGAAGAGAATCCTCTTAACTGATGAAAGGCAGAGGAATATAAAATAACCAGTCAATGTAATTTGCAAAAGAAATAAACACAATCACAGATAATTTAATCCACCAGCCGATTATCTACAATTTTTGAAGAGCATCAACTTATATAGCTGACAGCAAAAAGATTTGTATAAATCGACCAAATATAATATTATTGCAAAAATCCATGTGAATAACATAATACATGTATCAATGCTAACTCAAATTCTCTGTTCTGCTTCTTCAATATACACAATATTACGAAAAGAAAAAAAATTGGCTTAAAAAGAAAATCCGGAAACACGCAAACCTGGATATTGAATGAATCTAGTAGCAGCTGCAACTTCGAACTACGATAAAGTTTATGACGATTTTGGAATTGTAACTCCTTTTATAGAAGCGTTTTCAATATACAAAAAGTCGGATTCATAAACCAAAAAGAATTTGAGTAGGACACCATTGTAGGTGACCACCGAATGTGAAGAAGACTCCTATATGATTTGTACTTGCTTACGATATTAACGGAATTTTTTTTATTTTTTCCAAGTATATTATAAGTGTTTATATATAATTATAGTTTTATCCAACTTAAAACATACTTACGAAGGATAAAAAAGGTGATCAATATTTCGATATGGCCTTCGTGCTTTTAATATAGTATATAGATATATAGATTATACTATGTGGTCATATGGTACCTTACATGATACTCGTTCATAATTATCGAATATTATCGCTCAACCCGTATTTTATTCCAAATTGGCCATTCTCAATGAAACTCATTTTCGTTAATCCATGTATCCCTTTATCCTTTAGGACACTTATTTATCGCTTATTATAAATAACGCAAATACGTTAACGTCAAAATGAGCTCATTCCCGAGTCTACCTCAATTAACTGAAGACGAAATTTTAACGTAGGAAAAAAAATGCGAGATGTAACATCATCCCCCTACTTTGGAACATTCTTCCTCGAATGTTAACTAGTTCTCTTGTCATTTTCATAGTCTTTGCTTTTATTTGAATACTTTATTACTCTCCTTGCCATCTAAGTAGCTGTTATGTGATTAAATCCAAAGTTTACGGCATCCCTCCCCCCCCCCCCCCCCCCC
>MU750058.1:69984-87069 GCA_026770625.1 Nicotiana glauca | reverse complement strand
ACAGCTGGTGTTAAGGCGCATTCTTCCCCATCACCAGGAAGCAAAAGGAAAATTTTCTCCTAATTGGAAAGGTCCATACATCACCAAGAATATATTGCCAAGAGGAGCGTTATATCTGGGTAATATTGAAGGAAATGATCCTGAAACAGCCATGAACGCGGACGCAGTCAAAAGGTACTATGTCTAAGTGTGTTTCGGTGATGTCTTTGTGCATTTGAGATGATGAAGGCTTTTATTCCTGCTACCCAAACACTATCAACCCTTTTTGCAAGCCCTGTTGAGCTGGTTACATTTCTTTGGCTACCCTCTTTGGAACCCGAAAGCATCAATGAAACAAAAAAAAAACAAATGATTTGTTTGAACTACGTCTGACTTGATTCCGAAAGGATACGTAGGCAGCCTCTATCTAAGGTTCAGTCACACCAAAACAAAAATCCAATTTTCCCCGAAGTTGAAACTGGGGCAGATGTTATAATGGTTCGACCATGAGCTCACCAAATGATTCCAAAGTTGTAATCCCGTCCACAATTCTTTTTACCCAAAACCGAGTACAAGTCCTTCGGATTAATTGCCAAAGGCGGGGGAAAACTAAGAAATATCATTGTTGAAAGCCGAGGCATTCTAAATTGAGAGAAATAAATGAGAGAGTCTTATCGGTGAAAACCTTCGGGCACCATGAGGCGACGGGAGTTAGAGAAACCAAAAATGAGAGAGCCCGTTTAGTGAAAACTTGCAAAGAGCACTATCGGGCGATTGTGAGAAGAGAAATGTGCCAGGTCGATTAGCGAAAACCCGCAAAGGGCGCTATCAGTCGAAAAGGGGATATCTCATCACTAAAAGTCCTGGCAAGGTTCCCTGGTTCGGAAATGTGGATCAATGGATTCATAAGAAGCTGGAAGTTGGTGCGGGTTGGGCATCCAGTCCAAGAAGCATGTCATCTCCATTTGAAGCCAGCATGCACCCCAGATAAGTCCTTTTTTTTTTCTCCCCGAAAGGAACGCTTCCATTATAAATTCATTTATTTTTTGATCTTTGGGTTACCTTTATTTGAATCCCTTTCGGCTTAACCCTAAATCCCAAAATTGTTACAAAGAAAAGGTGGCAGGACCGGTTTCACAGAGTTCCGTCTGGCAGGAGGCAAAGAAAATACCCCAGCCTCAGTGGCGCGCCAGTCCAATCCCGACTGATCATGATGTTTGATTACCTCTAAAGTAAAGACGCTGGAAAAGAAAGAAAGTCAAAGGCAAGGGTCTGGAAAGCAGGATAAGGCGTAAAAACCAAAGCCTTACACGGGCGAATCATCATGAAATCCTGAAACTTGAGTCTTATCAGCTGAAAGGGGATCGCCCTCAAAGCCAATCAACGTCAAAGTTCTCAACGGAAATGAGGCCGGGATCAAGCAATTGAGATGATCAGGGCCACCAAACCAACCACCATTTCAAACTGACAATTGTTCTTTGTTGGGAAAATTGAAACAGGTACCCTCCAAAGCAACCATGCAAGAAGCAGGTGCAGCCCAAAAGAAAGAAAAACGCGCAAGTGCTGAAGCAGCTTTGCAGCAAATAATCAATACAAAAGGTAAGTTTCCTCCAAGTTCTTTCTTGCTTTTTATCAAAACAAAAAAAAAGATAACAAAAGAAGAAAATCCCAAAAGAAGATAGTTAGAATTCCCAATGCCAACCCGTTACTTCCTTAGCCGACATTAGGGCTCCAATCCCTGAGTTGAGCATTTTTCCTTAGCCGACATTAGGGCTCCAATCCCTGAGTTGAGCGAGTTTTCCTTTAGCCGACATTAGGGCTCCAATCCCTGAGTTGAGCGAGTTTCCTTTAGCCGACATTAGGGCTCCAATCCCTGAGTTGAGCGAGTTTTCCTTAGCCGACATTAGGGCTCCAATCCCTGAGTTAAGCGAGTTTCCTTTAGCCGACATTAGGGCTCCAATCCCTGAGTTGAGCGAGTTTTCCTTAGCTGACATTAAGGCTCCAATCCCTGAGTTGAGCGAGTTTCCTTTAGCCGACATTAGGGCTCCAATCCCTGAGCTGAGCGAGTTTTCCTTTAGCCGACATTAGGTCTCCAATCCTTGAGTCGAGCACTTTCCTTAACCAATATTAGGGCTCCAATCCCTGAGTTGAGTGTTTTCCTAGCCGACATTAGGGCTCCAATCCCTGAGTTGAGCATTTTTCCTTAGCCTACATTAGGGCTCCAATCCCTGACTCGAGTAACTTTCCTTAACCAACATTAGGGCTCCAATCCCTGAGTTGAGCGTTTTCCTAGCCGACATTAGGGCTCCAATCCCTGAGTCGAATAACTTTCCTTAACCAACATTAGGGCTCCAATCCCTGAGTTGAGTGTTTTCCTAGCTGACATTAGGGCTCCAATCCCTGAGTCGAACAACTTTCCTTAACCAACATTAGGGCTCCAATCCCTGAGTTGAGTATTTTCCTAGCCGACATTAGGGCTCCAATCCCTGAGTTGAGCATTTTACCTTAACCAATATTAGGGCTCCAATCCCTGAGTTGAGTGCTTTCCTACCCGACTTTAGGGCTCCAATCCCTGAGTTGAGCGATTTATCCTAGCCGACATTAGGGCTCCAATCCCCGAGTCGAATAACTTTCCTTAACCAACATTAGGGCTCCAATTCTTGAGTTGAGTGTTTTCCTAGCCGACATTAGGGCTCCAATCCCTGAGTTGAGCGTTTCTCCTTCTGCAAACATTAGGGCTCCAATCCCTGAGTTGAGCCTTTTAAATTTGGGGTTTCCAATTCCCTCATCGATTCCGTAGATTTTATTGCAGATAACTCATGAAATTTTCCTAGCAAAACTGGGGCAGAAAAATTTCGTTCGTTTGTTTTGTTTTGGTGTCTAAGCAGGTTTGACCTCGAGGCACAGGGTTCAAGATGACCTACAGAGTGAGTCTCAATCCAGAATAAAGAAAAGAAGAAAAGAACAAAAAACAAAAGAAGATGAGCTTAAATACTGGAGCAAACAAAGGCGCGGATTGCTCGAAATCTGATTGAAGTCACAAGCCCCACCAATCCTGTTCTTCTCAATGCCGCAGAAAGAAACAAGCACCTACAACTCGCGAGCATCAAGATTCAGATCGAAGTCTGCAGCAAAATCAGCTAAGACTCAAGATCAAGTTTTCAAGAGAATTATAGATAGGAATCTTGTAACTCATAGTTGATAGGCATAGCTAGCTTAGCTACGATTTTCCTTTTGTGTAATAAGGAGGTCAGTAAGCAGTAGCAGTAGCAGCAACGACAATAATAGTAAAACCACAGCTTCACGGTAGTCCCAGCTACCAAAACTTCCCGAACTACATTGACCTGATTCCCTTTTGGCCAGGAATATGTAGGAGGCCTCCCGAAGCAAAGGCTCGGTCAAACTCTTTCAAAAAATGCTTCACACGGAGTATTCGAAAGGGCAAAAATTGCTCGTATCTGCTCATTTACCTTTGCGCAAAAACTCTTCGTGTTTCCGGGCAAAGAGGGGCAGCTGTGAGCATGTGATTTTTGCCATATATGAGAATTACTCCCAAAAATTCAAAATAAAATAGTTTTGTGTTGTGTGTGATTTTTTGTGGATTTTTGTGTTATTTTTCTTTATTATTTGCATTTGTCTGTGCGTATTTATTTGTTAAATTAATATAAAATACAAAAATATATTGTATTTACATTTAGGATTTATTAGGAGTAATTAAGTTTTGTTTTACAAAAATAAAAATCACAAAAATAATACGCTTTACATTTTAGCATTTAAAGGTCTAGTTGTATTTTTTATTAATATTTAATTGTGTGTGTTAATTGTTAGTAGAAGTTAATTAGTATTTTATAAGTTAATTTGATTTTGTAATGTAATTTAGAATTTGGTTTTTAATAAATTAGGAATTAAAAAGAAAAAAGAAGAGAAATGGAAAATAAAGAGAAAACTGGACTGGGCCATCCAAAACTTGACCAAATCCAGGCCCAAAACACCCCTATACCCGGTCCAATGTGATTAGCCACAGAGATGGGCGAAACGACGTAGTATGATGTTGAAACTACATCGTTTCATCGCCTGGGATCTCAGCCGACCATTTCTCTCAATCCAACAGTTGAGATCCCATATCCCCTACCCGTTTAAACGACTCGATCCGCTACCATCCTTCAACCCGCCCCTGTCACTACCCAAACGACCCCGTTTCACTTGGTAATTTGATCACAGCCATTGGATTTTTGTAATCCAACGGCTCAGATTGATCATTCCATTATAGTTCATCAAAGACCCCCCCAAACCCCATTCACCCGTTTCATTCCCAAACCCCTCCCTTTTTGTCTCTGAGAGACGAACCAAACGACCCCTAAACCCTAAGCGCCGCCCCCATTCCCTTCGCCTGAAAACCCGGCGGCGCCGGCTCCGATGTCCGCCAAACTTACACCCTTGAACCACCCTGATCCCCCCTCTCCAAATCCACACTCCACTAACTTCGAATCATCCCGGGCCGGCTCGAATCTTCGATCAAAGAATCGAGCCAAAACCTAGACACCTCCAAACAGCCCCAAACTTACACCCATTGACCTTATGACCCCTTTCATCCATGAACCATCACCATCTTCCCTCGAACATCACCTCGACCCCTCAAATGACAAATCACAGGAAACCTGAACCATAGGCTTAAAATTTAACGAGCTGCAAGGATATTTGGACTAAATTGGATTTTAGTCGTATGTTTTCGTTATTGGAAACACGCAATTAAGGTCCACTTCAGTCCAAAGCGAAGGGACGAGGAATTTTCAATTTTGGTCCGTTTGATTTCCGGGTATCTTTCAATCCTCTTTCTCTTTGTTATTTTTCGTTTTTATCTTTTTTTTATGTTTACTCCTACTCCGTTTCTATTTTGATTTTTGTGATCGAACTAAGTCAGTCAGTTTTGTATGCTTAAGTTTAGAGATTAGTTCATTACTTAGGCAGTAATAATATTGAATTAATTTGATCATGTGACTATCATTTGTCAATCTCTAAGTTCCGTTGGTTTCCAGTTCAGTTAAATGTATTGTTTTGTCTCATTGGCTTCAGTTCAGTTACCTCAGTAACTGATTGAGTTTGGTAGGTTTGAATTGGTTATAGCTGCATCCCTAGTATAGGTTTCGAGGGTGATTTGGAATTTGAAGTTTGAAAATGTGTTAGCTTGAGTGACCTGTCAGGTGATACCAGTGGACCAATAAGTTAATACATTAATACACCTTAGGGTCAGAAAGAAAAAGAGATCACATGGGCACCATTGTTACAAAGTCTGAAGGAATTAAAATAGAAAAACATGCTGCCCATACTTAATTAAAATAGGAAAATAGGCTGCCCATACTCCTGTGATCTAATAAAGAGAGAAACATGTCAGTAGTGCCACTGACTAGTGTTTTAATATTCAGAGTGGGCAATTAAGGGAATATCATGGTTAAAAAATAGATTTTTAAAGAGCTGGCAGAGCTGTCTTTGAGCAGCATAAATAGAACATCTTTGGATAGTTTAAGGAGGCTTTTGAATGAATCAGGAGAGATTGGGGAAAGGCAGTTGAAAAAGAATTAAGAAAACTGGTGGTGAGTCATCAGTTTTTGAGTGCTTAATCAGTGTTGAGAGCTAGAAAGTCAGTTTGAAAAGAGTTTGAGAGAGTTTGGAGAGGGATCAATCCTTGTTTTCTTTTGTAATCAGTTGACAGAGAAGTAGAGTCTATCTAGAAAGCAGCCCGAAAAGCAAAAGAAACAGACTTATTGCCCTATTGAAACAAACTTAGTGCTCCATTGAAACAAGTTTATTGTTGGTCCATTTCTGGTTTAATCCAAGTTCAGTAGAGTCTATTGTGGGGTCAATTATTGGTTGCTGTGATTCTGTGGATTGCTGGGATTTCATTTTGGTATTTTGGGTGTTGTATTGGTTTGTTTCGAGCTGCTGTTGGTGTTACTGTTGATTTACTACTTGCTGATCTCCCCTCTTTTTATTGTGACTCAATTCCAGGTACACATTCCTGCCTATTCTTGATGTAATTCTCCCATAAAAAAATGGAAATGCAGAGGCTGCTTGATATTCATTGAAGCTTTCTATTTCATTGGTTCACTACTGCTGTTAGCTCCAGGATTTAATTGGAATATTGCTTTAGTATGCTTGTATTGAACTAATTAGATGATCAGTTTTGTATAATTGTTGGACTGTCGATTGTTTGGACGTCAAGATTTATCTGCCAGATCCTGCTTCCAACACTTTAGCTTAGTAAATAGTATAACAATCTCATGTGGAAATAAATTGCCATCAACTCTCAGATGCAAGAGATGATGTCAAAAGCTAGAGTTGATTTCCCGATTCAGTTATTAGTCGCTTTAGATAGCTTCACATGACTGATTACACCAAACCTGTGTGATATATGAAATCGAAGTAGTATTTTCGGGTGAGTATACTGGTAGGATCTGATAGTAAATGTTCACGATTGTCAAATTAGCCCATTAGGTTTGATAGTTTAATTTAATTAGTGATATTTTATCCTGTTTAATACATTCAGAATGATACAATGATTCATTCAAATGACCGCTTGATGAAATCGGAGAGCGTCTCGGTCTATTTAATGAATTGAGCTTAACAGCTCCTTTTGAGAGTGCATGATCAATTAAGCCAATTTTCCTAACTAATTTGCATTTTTGGTCAGATTATTAATCCTTCTAAATGGTGTTTCACTTTTGTTTTGGCGCGGGCTTGACAATAGCATCACAGCCGCCCGGGCCAATCTCTATTTACGTTGGAAGGCTCGACACGGGTTTCAGACACCCAAATGCCTGGGCCTATCTTTTCATTTGCTAGGCCCGAGTAATCCCTTTCCAAGGAGGCTATCTCGAAGCCTGATTATTACAATCATACGAGCAAAAGATTCAATTATTTGGACTCGATTGAAAGAGTTCAATTCGTAATTTAATACGGTGTAATTTAATTCTTAACCAATTAGGACTCTTCTTTTATTCGAAAGAGACAAGAACAAATAGAGAAATCATAGTCTCATTATGATTGACCTTTAAATAAAGATGAGATGGGCCTCGCCAAATAAAAATGCACAAATTGCGGGGCCCTCTTTAATTGTTCATGTTTAAAAATACTTAGAATACGGGATGAGCCGTCCGGCGAACTTCATGGCTTTTCCCCAAAGACAATAACGCATCACACTCTTTAGGCACAATTTTAATTAAATTACATTCTTAAACTCAGGTGCGCATTTATGTGACCCAAATCCAAATCTCAACGGAGTCGAAATGTATTAACAACCACGGGTGCATTGATTGCGACGTGGTTCGAGATGCGTTTTCACGACGTTGCAATTCTATTAAAAATAATAATAAAAGCGGTTTAAAGTTAATAAAAGCACATAAGTTATAACATGTATTAAAATCAGATATTTAACCATTACAACAATTTAAGCGACCGTGCTAGAACCACGGGATCTGGAGATGCCTAACACCTTCCCTCCGGTCAACAGAATTCCTTACTTAGAATTTCTGGTTCGCAGACTTCACTTGGAAAGTCGAAAATTTTCTCGATTTGGGATTCAAGATAAACTGGTGACTTGGGACACCAAAAGCCAAACCTTTCCCAAGTGGCGACTCTGAAATAAATAAATAATCCCATTTCGAATAATGTCACTTAAATTGAAAAAACTCCCTTATACATTTATCCTCCCGGGGGTATGTGCGTAAAAAGGAGGTGTGACACTCCTATATTTTATTCTCAGCTTCATCTTGTTCATAGTTTACACTTTTCTGTAAACATAAACACTAATTTATACCAGAATCTTGAACATGATAATCTTACACAAAATTGGTACAGAAAACATACCTAAATCGTAAGCTATCATCGTGAAGCGGAAGCATTAACTGAAATTGGTTTCTCGCCCCTTGCCCTAGCTTTCGTTGCGCCGACTTTTGTGATGGAAGAGGGAATAGAAAAAAAATGGTAACCCTAATGGGTAGGAAAATGACCAATTTATAGAGATTCTCATTTAACCCGGTACGCCCATCAAGTAACTGATAAATGATGGAAAGTGCATGTGTTTGAGTATGTTTATATATTATATCTTATGTGAATTATGGGAGATCACATGGTTTTGAAGTGAAATATGCTCATTATGTGTTTCTTATGTGTAGGAATAAACTTGCCCGAAAAAGGATCATATGGGACAAAGATTGGTGAGAAATAGCTGAAGAGAAAAGTCCCGGACAGCGAAGCGAGGTTCACTTCGCCAGACCGGGACCGAAGTAGTAGAAATCAGGAAGTCCCAGACAGCTAAGTGAGGGTTACTTCACCAGACCGGGATCGGGGCAGAATTTTTCCAATCCGAATTAGGAGAAGGAATTTCAGCTCAATCCCACCCTAAACCATATAAATATGGGAGTTAGCCACTTTTTGAAGGGGCAGACTTTTGACACACTATAGACCTAGGGAGAGCACGGAGCTGCCGTGGAGGCCGGAGATTCGGCCTAAGGAGGCAAGAACACAATAAAAGCAAGGCGGAGAATTTTTCTACGAGTTTTTCACTTCCTTCTTCCTATTTCCATTAGTGGTTATGAATTCTAGTATTGTAGTTATACATACTATTATGAATAGCTAATTTGTTATCTAGGTTTTTGATAGAACCTATTGAAGGATGATTTTCCTATTACATTAATAGAGATTTGCCGTAGTATTTTTTCTATTTGTTCAACTACATTATTATTGTGGTTGGTTGAAGAGATCTCAATCGACTGTGCCTATTTAATGTGTATTACTCGGGAGAGAGTGCATATTTAGGTAGTTGTTGAACAACATCACTCCTAACGTATATGAGGGATCAATACAGAGGGTTTAAAGGTGGGATTAGGGATAACGAAACCTTGGTGCGATCCGAATGAGATGTACTTAATGCCAGCTAACGTAATTTAGGAGAATATGTCTAGTAAACTATGGTAGTTACTCGGGAGAGAATTACAACACTCAATGCGCTCATGGTCAGTAGAAGACTTAGGAAAATTTATAAAAGAAGTAGCCGAAAGGATTCCGAAAATAGGGAAAATCATAACTCTAAACCTCCATAATCTTGTCTCCAATCCTTATCCTTGTTAATTGATAGATTTATCGCTTTCTAGTATTTCTTAGTTCGCTTTCTAGTATTTCTTAGTTAATTAGATAAAAATAAACGTTATAATCTTTATAATTAGGAAATTGTTTGAACTTGTGTTTCTTAGCGATATTGAACAAATGTAGCTTAGCCTTAGTTCTTTGTGGGATTCGACTACGGACTTGTAAATCAGATTATATTTGCAATGACCACTTAGTCCTTTTATAGTTGAACTGGGTGAGTAACAAGTTAATGCCAGCGATACATAAATCGATTGTATACTGGGAGCGTGTGTTCTTGTATACCTATTGATGGTGAATATACCCGTGAATTTTGGGGAGGTGATGCAGAGTCAGCTGCACCGAACATGCGGTAACCAGCAACTCAGCCTTTACTTTGTGCACACCTTGGTCGCACTTTTGGCCAAATATAAGTTAGCCAGACCTGGAGATGATATTAGAGTTCGCACCAAAAGAGCATTACATGATATTTGTGATGCGTCAGACCCAAATGTGGAGAGGTTCCATAGGATCAGTAAGGATATGCGGTTCACAACAATAGAATGAGATACACCAGCTGAGACTGGAGTTAGAGGCTCGAGATCGTGCATTGGCTAATGTAGCAAAGTCTAGGGAGCAAAGGTTGCAGTCTCACATTTCACACTCGATTGTTGTCTTTAAAGGTACCCTGCCGACCCGTTCTATGGGGGTGTAGACTGATGTAGAGGGGCCCCACATCATTGAGTTGAGTGCTACTGATAGCACTATCTTGGAGGAGCCAAGACTAGACATTGTGACTGTAGCGGGCGTGGAGAATGCTGAGACTGAGGTTCCCCCACCAACGGAGGGAGAGCTGATGGATACAATTGATATACTTGGCGTCACCTTAAAGGATCCAACAATTCTGGGGACCGATGTTCGCACCCGGTCCTCACCACTACCCAAGTGATTTTGAGGGAGTTTCTGACACCCACTCTACTTTTGATCTTGCTTATTTGTCTTTTTGTGATATTGTGCAACTACAGACAATGTACATTCTTAAGTGTGGGGTGTGGTGTCAAGGCCTTAATTTTTGTGGCATGTGCTTAATTGTTGGTGATACATCTTGAACTGCATGATCACTCTTATAGCCATTATAATTGTATAATTGTAGTAGTCTTTTTGTAGTGGCTTAATCCCTGGTTTTCTTTAAACTACAGTTCTTTTCCGAGGATGCCAGTTTCTTGAATCAGGCAGTTTTAGGTAGATTTTTTTTCAAGCTTTGCAAAGAATTATGGACTTTTCCTGATGATGGATTACCTAGACAGTTTTCTTAAAGGACTAAAGTCTAAAGAAAAATACAAAAAAGTTTTTTTTGTTTTCTGGTGGAACTGACAATGGAATTGGAGGAAGTTTGAGTAATTTGTGCTTTTGACATGTTTATAGCGAGGCTTAGGTCTGAAGCATTTGAACTGAGTACTTTCTTCATGATCTCTACAATTACATGCTTTGACAATATGTGTGGCTTTCTTTTGACACCGAGGCTCATCTTTGACTCTTGCGATTAATTTTCGTGTGCTTAAATTTTGTGATGACTATGCTAGTTGCTTTAACTTGAGTGTCAGGTCCGAGACGTCTTAAGAGAGTCATGTGAATTGTGTGAGGTAAGACTTTAGTGTACTTTGTGCCATCCTTGTGAGTCTAGAACTTGAACCGTGGGTGAGTTAAAGCGAAATGATTAAGTCTTGTAAGTTTGAAAAGTGATATAGACTTTCTTTGATTGACCATTTTGCCCATTTGCCTACCAGTGCTAATATTATCCGTAGTCATCCCTTTTGAGCCTGTAAAACTTTTCTTTGGAAACCACATTACAAGCCGAATCCCCTTGTTCTTAATCAAGTCTTGTTGAACCTTTACCTCCGAAAGCACTAAGTAGCTTGAAGAGTAAAGAAAGAGTGTGGGTAGCTTTTGGGTGGAACCATAGAAAGGCCGACAATGTGCACTTATATATAAACAAAGAAGGTACTAGATGAAAGCACCAAATCAAGGAGAGTGAAAAAAAGAGAAATGAATAACACCTCCATATCTTTATCTATGTTGATACCAAATTTTCTCCTATATTTTAAATATTCATAAATACCTTCAAAATAACATATATATGCATATATAAGCATGCACAAGGCTTTTATTATTTTTTCATAATTTTAAGGGCTCAAGTTGATTTATTTGCTCCCCTTTTTATCCATAAAATCTCCAATAATTATTTTAAAAATTATTTTTATGATAATTCATTTATTTAATTTCTATACTTATGCCAAAATATAGCTAATATATTTTTCATGCATTTTTTATAATTACGTTTGGTATTTCTAAGCTAAATTGCATGTAATTGCAATATTAGCCCTTTTTAAGATAAAATTATATTTTATATGCATAAAATTAGTTCCTATATTTTTAAAAATGTTAATTATATATTTTAAATCATTTTGGAACCTTAATTATTTTCCAAAAATTATCTATTATTTTTTATATATTAAAATAGGAAAAAACTGCTATTTAAATAATAGCAAAATTTGGCTTTCAATCCTAGCCAAATCGGACCCCAATCCCCAGCCCAATTTCCTAATTAATACCCCAACCCAGACCCAATTATCCTTACCCGACCCAAGCCATTTTAAATCCTGGCCGTTGATCTTTTAGATCAACGGCGCCCTCATTCCTCCTTCCCTTTTTTATTTCCAAACGACCCCTAACCCTACTCATTTCCAAATCCTCGCCGCCTTCAAATGCTCTCATCTTTTCTCCTCTCTCAAACCTAACCCTAGACTCTGTCACTTAACTCTTTCTCCAGTCATCTCCGACGACCATCCTTTTAACCCAAGCCTCCAATGAGTCTCTCATCGCCTTGCTCATCATCTCTAAGACCTTCAAGGATTCTGGGCCATGCCGATTGGACCTAGGGTTTCTGTTTCTGTTACTTATGGCTTCTTTGGTGTGATTTTTGGCAAAATCACACCTTATATGTTATGATCGGTGAAGTCTGCAACAGGTTCTTTCGATTTCTATTTGGGTTTCCCTTTGAAACCCTAACTCTCTTCTGAATCTCTCAGATCTGTTTACACTTTAAGCCTGTTTCCTTCTATGATATGCTTATTCTCGAGCTTCTTCTAAAAGATCCTCCACTTTAAAACCGTTTTTACTTTCTTTGAAAACTAGGGTTTCTCGGAGATCCTTCTACGCTTGTTTTAACCGATTTTCTTTATGATGAAACCTTTTTCTTTGCTTATATTGACTGAATTTATGCTTCTACTATTTTTTTAACTCGACTCTATTAAAGCCCTAATTTTTAATATTTTCTTTGCTTTGGTCCTATGTGTTAGCATGATTTTCTTTGCTTTGGTTCTATGAGTTAGCATGATTTCTTTGCTTTGGTTCTGTGTGTAACCATGATTCTCTTTTCCTTAGTTATATATGCTAGCCTGTTTACTTGATTCTTGTTGATCTCTCGTGGTCACCATGCTTCGAATGTGTTTTACTGAATTCCTAGCCTACTTATGTCACTTCTGTGTGACTATGCTCATTTTATTTGTTCATCTCTTGCTTCTTTCTGTTAATATAGCTAACCTGGCCATTTGCTACATCTGTTGATGTGACGACCCGACCGGTCATCTTAAGAATTAATGCCCCAATCCCCTATTAAATTCTTTCCCTGTGTTTATTTTTGCTATTTTGATTTGTCGGGATGTTCGGTTTTAAGTTTTAAAAAGTTTTGGGACACTTAGTCCCTAAATGAGAGCTTAAGTATTGAAAAGTTGACCATAGTTGGAATGGTGTGAAGACGACCTCATAATGGAAATCCGATGGTTCCGTTAGCTCCGTTGGGTAATTTTAGCCTTAGGGGCATGTTTAGATTGTGTTTTGGAGGTCTGTAGCTAATTTAGGCTTGAAATACCGAAAGGTCGACTTTTGAAGTTTCCAGTTCGATAGTGGGATTTTGATCCGAGGGTCGGAATAGAATTCTGGAAGTTGGAGTAGTTCCGTAGTGTTGAAGGTGACGTATGTGAAAAATTTCATGTATTTGATAACTAGGTATTTTGACGTGTTTCATGCTCCTTCTTGCTTACGCATTGATCATAAATTCATACAAAATAGTCCAAAAAGGCTTATAAGTTGTGCTTGATTGCAGGTTTGACCAACAAAGTGACGAGATGTCAAAGATCGGCTCTAAAGGAGTGAAATTTGCACAAGTACCAAAGACAAGGCAAACTCAAGACAAACAGGCCTAGTGCGGCCGCACTACACTTTGTGCGGTTCGCACAAGGGAGATTCAGAGACTGGTAAATCAAGTGTCAAAGCATTTCGGCCACAGTGGAGATTGTGCGGTCCGCACTGAAGGCTCCGCAGCCGCACTACCATTATGTGCGGTCCGCGGAAGAGAAGATCAGAGATGTAATTTGCCAAGGTTCAAGCCAGCGTGGTCCGCGGTCATATTTGTGCGGATCGCATTAGAAACCTCTGTGGCCGCGGTCCATTCTGTGCGGTCCACGGAGCCTGAGTTCATAGAGCTAAAATTTCAAGTCCAAGAGCCTAGTGCGGCCGTAGTCCATTTTGTGCGGCCCACACTGACCCTGCAGGGGCTTTTTTGTCCAATTTTTCTAGATTAGTATAAATAGAACATTTTTCCATTTTTAGGGCATCAGATATTACAGAACAGTAGCTGCGCTCGTGAGAAGCCATTTTTGTAGCCATTTTGGGCACTTTAACGTAGTTTTAGCAATTGAATCATTATATTTACTTTAGTAATTTAATAATATGTCTTTTTCTTCATCTATTTCTCTGATTGTATCTTCAAGCATGAGTAGCTAAGCCCACTATCTAGGGTTGTGGATCAACCCTAGCGTGGGTAATTGATGGGTATTGTGATTTAAGGATAGATTGATTATGGGTTTTTGTTATTTGGGTCAATTTTAGGTTTAATTTATGAATTAGTGGTTGCAAACACTAGTTTGTGCTAAGTTGACTTAGCTCTTTTTGAGAAAGAGAGCCTAAGTCTCCAAAATTGACTCAATAAGGAATTGGGATGGACTCGAGAGATTTGATAGTCACAATTAAAGGGGTAAACCTCGAGTGAGTAATTGCCCGACTTGAACCCTAGTTGCTCGGGCAAATATGCATACCCAATTGGTCTCGAGAGAGTTAATTGGGCAAAACCACTCTTTTTACCGAGAGGTGTTGTGACGACCCGGCCCGTTATCACGTGAGTTACCATCCCGTTTCCCCCATATTATGTTGCTCTATGTTTCAATGTCAGTATTTGAGTTGATCGGATAGAATTGAATTGGTTTTAATTGGGAATGAGGCACTTAGCCTCTTAGAAGGAAGCTTGTTTTGGAAAAGTCAATCGGAAGTTGAATATATAGTTAGAAGGATCAGATGTGAATTCTGGTGATTTGGTTAGCTTCGGGGGATGATTTGTGACTTAGGAGTGCGATCGGAATTGAATTTGGAGGTCCGGTGTAGAATAAGGCTTGAATTGGCGAAGTTGGAATTTTGGCGAATTCCGGTTGATAGGCGAGATTTTGATCCGAGGGTCAGAATGGAATTCCGAGAGTTGCAGTAGCTTCGTTAGGTGATTTTGGATATGTCTGCAAATTTTCAGGTCATTCGGACATCGTTTGGTTGGATTTTTGATCGAAATTGCATTTCGGAAGTTCTTGAAGAACTTAGGCTTTGATTTGGTGAAATTTGATGATTTTGATGTTAACGATAGTGTTTTGATGGTCAGAACAAGTTTGAATAAGGTCTTGGGGTGTGTTGGTGCTATTGGTTGAGGTCCCGGGGGCCTCAGAGTGATTTCGGGTGGTTAAACGGAGAATCTTGGTGTTTGTTGCAGGTCTGGTGCACCTAGCTTCTAGTATTTCCGCATCTGCAGAAAAGGAGCCGCAGAAGCGGTTCCGCAGATGCGTCTAAGAGATCGCATAAGCGGTCTATGAGGGACCGGGGTAATTCCGCAAAAGCGGATGGGGTATCTCTTCAGCGGGTCCGCATTGGCGAAAATGAGTCCGCAGAAGCGGAATGGTGAGATCCGCAGAAGTGGATGGTTGGGTGCAAAAGCGGAAGGCCAAGGATTTAATGAAAACCGCATAAGCGGTCATATGGACGCAGAAGCGGTCCCGCATAAGCGGTTACGGGACCGCAGAAGCGAAAATTGCTGAAGGGTTTTAATGAACAGTGTTTGCGAATTTCAGAAGATAGAAAACATTTTAGACTTCGGGAAGAGGCGATTTTGGGCGATTTGGAGAGGATTCGAAGGGGATTCCATCAGGTATGAATTTATAGACTCGAATAATGTTGTTATGGTGTAAAAACAAGGATTTAAACACTGAAAATCCAAGGATTTTAGGGGGTAAAAATGGAGGTTAGGGCTTGAAACCTAAGAAAGTGTAAACTTGGAATTTGAGGGGTCAAATGCACTCCGATTTTGATGAATTTGATATGGGTAGAGTCGTGGCGAGACGAGGAGTTCGGTAATGTAAATTTCGTAATTTTCCGAGAAGTGGGCCCGGGGCTCGGGTTTTGCTAGTTTCGAGATTTTTGATATTTTTCGATTATTTTCGATTGGGTATTGTTCCCTTAGCATATTGTAATTCATTCGCTCTGATTTTGGTTAGATTCGACGTGCGTGGAGGCCGAATTGAGGGGCAAAGGCACCGCGAGATAGAGATTTCACCGGTTCGAGGTGTGTAATACGTGTAAATGATATCCTGAGGGTTGAAACCCCGGATTTGCACATCACAGTGCTGTATTATGGTGACTTGCATGCCAGGTATGAGCGTGGGGTAGAGCACCGTTGGGGATTGTGACTTGGTCCGTCACGGTTGTTGATTTTACTACGTGATTGACTGAAACCTACTTGATACTATCATGATTTGGGCTGATTGCCATGATTTGGGCTTCGTGCTGATTATTTGGATCTCTTAGGGATTATTACCATTGTTTTCATAATGCTTAGAATGTTTTCATGATATTAGTCCTGAGTTAAACATTGTCTCGAAATGATTAGTAAATTTCTTAAGTCTGAAACACTTAAGCTATAATTCCTAATAATTGGAACTGAAAATGATAAATTGACCGTGCCCGTGTGGCTTGCATGCATATAACTAGACTGATTGTGGATTGGGCTGCACACCACAGCGAATGCTACGATGATAGTGCGCTTGGGCTATAGGAGCCCCTCCGGAGTTTGAACCCCCACAGTGAGCGCGGGTACCCAAATGGATTGGGCTGTACGCCGCAGCGGTCATGTGCATTTCATTGCATTCACGCATTGATTCCTGTTTGTACTACGTGGCATGACATTTAGCACTCTCATATCATTGACATCCATGCTATTTCTTGCACTGTGTACCAGATACCCTAGTATTTTTTGTAAATAGAGTGCTGTGCCCGAGGGGATGACTTGTGTGCTGACTTGCACTACTTGATATCGCATTCATATGCTTAATGTTGGAAAAAGAATATTTTCAAAAGAGATTTTTAAACTGAGCGAGATGTTTCTAAAGGATTTTCACGGTTTTTCTATTTTGTTCAAAAGGTTGTACTGTACTATATAGCATGATGGAGTGTTCTTACGTGATTTCTCACCACTCAGTTATTATTTACACTTATTACCACTGAGTTGGAAGTACTCACTTTACTCCCTGCACCACGTGTGCAGATTCAGGTGTCCCGGGAGCATAGTTGAGCTATTTGCTGCTTCAGAGTTTCTCAGGAGTTGTCGAGGTAGCTGCCTGACGTTCGCAGGACTCGACTCCTCCCCTATTCCTTTATTATTTCCGCATTTTAGAACATCAGTATTACTGAGGATGTATTATTTTGTTATCTTAGAGGCTCTAGACTCATGACCCCATGTCTTTGGGAGATGTTGGCTAAGTCAGTGATTCATACTGTCTCTATCTAGATTATTGGTTAATAGACTTGTCAAACGGTAATTTAATGCTATTAGTT
>MU750058.1:18738-62043 GCA_026770625.1 Nicotiana glauca | reverse complement strand
TCTGGTGATTTGGTTAGCTTCGGGGGATGATTTGTAACTTAGGAGTGCGATCGGAATTGAATTTGGAGGTCCGGTGTAGAATAAGGATTGAATTGGCGAAGTTTGAATTTTGGCGGATTCCGGTTGATAGGTGAGATTTTGATCCGAGGGTCGGAATGGAATTCCGAGAGTTGCAGTAGCTTCGTTAGGTGATTTTGGATATGTCTGCAAATTTTCAGGTCATTCGGACATCGTTTGGTTGGATTTTTGATCGAAAATGCATTTCGGAAGTTCTTGAAGAACTTAGGCTTTGGTTTGGTGAAATTTGATGATTTTGATGTTTATGATAACGTGTTGATGATCGGAACAAGTTTGAATAAGGTCTTGGGGTGTGTTGGTGCTATTGGTTGAGGTCCCAGGGGCCTCAAAGTGACTTCGAGTGGTTAAACGGAGAATCTTGATGTTTGTTGCAGGTCTGGTGCACCTGGCTTCTGGTATTTCCGCATCTGCGGAAAAGGAGCCGCAGAAGCGGTTCCGCAGATGCGGCAAAGAGATCGCATAAGCGGTCCTTGAGGGATCGGGGTAATTCCGCAAAACCGGACGGGGTATCGCTTTAGCGGGTCCGCATAGGCGAAAATGAGGCCGCAGAAGCGGAATGGTGAGATCCACAGAAGCGGATGGTTGGGCGCAAAAGCGGAAGGCCAAGGATTTAATGAAAACCGCATAAGCGGTCATATGGACATAGAAGCGGTCCCGCATAAGCGGTTACGGGACCGCAGAAGCGAAAATTGCTGAAGGGTTTTAATGAACAGTGTTCGCGAATTTCGGAAGATAGAAAACATTTTAGACTTCGGGAAGAGGCGATTTTGGGCGATTTGGAGAGGATTCAAAGGGGATTCCATCAGGTATGAATCTATAGACTCGAATAATGTTGTTATAGTGTAAAAACAAGGATTTAAACACTGAAAATCCAAGGATTTTAGGCGTAAAAATGGAGGTTAGGGCTTGAAACCTAAGAAAGTGTAAACTTGGAATTTGAAGGGTCAAATGGACTCTGATTTTGATGAATTTGATATGGGTAGACTCGTGGCGAGACGAGGAGTCCGGTAATGTGAATTTTGTAATTTTTCGAGAAGTGGGCCCGGGGCTCGGGTTTTGCTAGTTTCGAGATTTTTGATATTTTTCGATTGTTTTCGACTGGGTATTGTTCCCTTAGCATATTGTAATGCATCCCCTCTGATTTTGGTTAGATTCGACGTGCGTGGAGGCCGAATTGAGGGGCAAAGGCATCGCGAGCTAGAGATTTCACCGGTTCGAGGTGAGTAATACTTGTAAATGATATCCTGAGGGTTGAAACCCCGGATTTGCACATCATAGTGCTGTATTGTGGTGACTTGCACGCCAGGTATTAGCTTGGGGTAGAGCACCAGTGGGGATTGTGACTTGGTCCGTCCCGGTTGTTGATTTTACTGCGTGATTGACTGAAACCTACTTGATACTATCATGATTTGGGCTGATTGCCATGATTTGGGCTTCGTGTCGATTATTTGGATCCCTTAGGGATTATTATCATTGTTTCCATGATGCTTAACATGTTTTCATGATATCCATCCTGAGTTAAACACTGTCTAGAAATGATTAGTAAATTTCTAAAGTCTTAAATACTTAAGCTATAATTCCTAATAATTGGAACTGAAAATGATAAATTGACTGTGCCCGTGTGGCTTTCATGCATATAACTGGACTGATTGTGGATCGGGCTGCACGCCGCAGCGAATGCTACAACGATAGTGTGCTTGGGCTGTAGGAGCCCCTCCGGAGTCTAAACCTCCACAGTGAGTGCGGGTACCCAAATGGATCGGGCTGTATGCCGCAGCGGTCATGTGCATTGCATTGCATTCACGCATTGATTCCTGTTTGTACTACGTGGCATGACATTTAGCACTCTCATATTATTGACATCCATGCTATTTCTTGCACTGTGTACCAGATACCCTGGTGTTATTTGTAAATAGAGTGCTATGCCCGAGGGGATGACTTGTGTGCAGACTTGCACTATCTGATATCGCATTCATATGCTTAATGTTGGAAAAAGAATATTTTCAAATGAGATTTTTAAACTGAGTGAGATGTTTCTAAAGGATTTTTACGGTTTTTCTATTTTGTTCAAAAGGTTGTACTGTACTATATAGCATGATGGAGTGTTCTTACGTGATTTCTCACCGCTCAGTTATTATTTACACTTATTACCACTGAGTTGGAAGTACTCACTTTACTCCCTGCACCACGTGTGCAGATTCAGGTGTCCCGGGAGCATAGTTGAGCTATTTGCTGCTTCAGAGTTTCTCAGGAGTTGTCGAGGTAGCTGCCTGACGTTTGCATGACTCGACTCCTCCCCTATTCCTTTATTATTTCCGCATTTTTAGAACATCAGTATTACTGAGGATGTATTATTTTGTTATCTTAGAGGCTCTAGACTCACGACCCCAGGTCTTTGGGAGATGTTGGCTAAGTTAGTGATTCATACTGTCTCTATCTAGATTATTGGTTAATAGACTTGTCAAACGGTAATTTAATGTTATTAGTTGGAAATGGGTGGTGTGATTGAGTTGTGAGTGTTAATTGGTCGGGCTTGCCTAGCGATTGTGTTGGGCGCCATCATAACCGGGATTGGGGTCGTGACAGGTGTGGAGTGGGTAGTATTGAGTAATGGTTATAAAATATTTCCCCAATCATGTCATTCGTGCCTTAGATGAAATTACCCATCAATTAGCCACCTAGGTGAAGGTCACTACCCTAGTGCCCTTTATACTATCTGAACAACCCGTATAATTTAACTCTTAGCTTAATTTTACAATTTGTAGTTGAGTAAATGCAGAATTAAAAAGAAAACTCCAAAAATTATGAGAAAACCAATTAAGAGCATACACGCAGTCCTAAGCTAAATAGATACCCGACTCCAATCCTAGCTTTCTGTGGATTCGATCCCGACCCACAAATCGGGTAAAAGCTATTGCGACCCTCTTTCGCTACTTTTTAGTGGTGCGGAGTTGGCAGTGATCACTTTTTGGCGTTGTTGCCGGGGAGATAATGGTTTTGGCTATCTATTTAGTTAGTTTTGGGTGTTGTTCTTCTTTACTTCTTTGTTACTACTTTGTTTGTGTGAATACTTCATGTACCAAATGGCTTTAAATGCTAATGACCCTATTGGAAATGTGCTTGCGGGGGAGGAGGTTGATGATATTGGAGAAGAGGAGGTGCCTCCTGTACCTCCTGGACCACGATGAGGCCGCCATGCCAATGCTAATGACAATGTCCCAGACCCTCCTCCGCCACCTCCAAGAGCGATTCCTCGGGTGCTACCAAACCAAGGATATGCAGGTGTTATTGTCCCTCCCTGAATCAGGGCGGGGAATTTTCAAATAACCAATGTGATGTTGACCTTGCTCGAGCAACGCGGGTATTTCACGGGCGCCTCCGATCAAAATGCCTACAAGCATCTCAAGGGGTTCGTAGATACATGTTGGGGGAGCAAGCAGACAAATTTGTCCGAAGATGCTCCTAGGTTGAGACTTTTCCCATTCTCACTTCGGGGGAAATCATTGGATTGGCTAGAGAGACTCCCCAACCATTCCATCACAACTTGGGATGAGTTGGCAGACAAGTTTATTGCTAAATTTTTCTCACCCGGGCACATGTCGGCACTTCGAGATGAGATATTAGCCTTCAAGCAAGAGCCCACAGAAAATTTGCATGCGATTTGGGAGTGTTATAGAACAATGGTGAAGGAATGCCCCAATAATGACATGACGGAGAATATGTTGCAACAAACTTTATACCAGGGCGTCAATACTACAAATCAATGCATAGTGTACCAATTGGCCAGTGGGTAATTTTTCGAAGTTGACGTATGATGAAGCTTGTGCCATTCTTGATGATATGGCGGATACATCCTCCGCATGGCAAAGTAGGGCCAATGTTCCTCAAAGTGACCCTACGCTTATTCATTTGCACAAGGAATTACATGACCATGGGCAAGCTATAGCGGAGTTGACAACTACTATGAACCAATTGACCAAGGCATAGTTGCAATAAGTCCAAAATCCTCGCCAAGTGAATGCCATAGAGGGTGTGAATATGCTAGTGAACCAGAGAAGGCGAAGAAGGCAACAAAACCAAGAAAATTCTTAGCAATTTGATGATGCATGTGATGGGTTTCAGAATGATGTGTATGATGAGCAAAATGAAGAGGTACAGTATGTGAACAATTTTCAAGGCAATAGAGGCAACTCTTCAAACCAACAATGGCGACCCCAAGGTAATTGGGGCAATCGACAACAAGGTGGTGGTAATTGGAACAACAACAACCAAAACGGTAATTGTGGGAACAAAAATCAAGGCAATTAAAGGAATTGGAATGGTAACAACAATTGGGGTAACAATAAAATCAAGGTGGATGGAATAATGGGAATCAAGGCAACCGGGGGCAAGGCTTTCAAAGGCCCCCGATATACCAACAACCGAACAATCCACCCCCTTTCCCTTCTTAAGGTCCTAGTTCTTCAGGTAATGATATGGGTAGAATTGAAATGATGTTCGAACAAATGATGAAGAAGAACCAAGACTCTGATGCTCAATTGGGTTCCCACAATACCTCTATCCGGAACTTGGAGGTGCAATTAGTCCAAATCTCTCAATCGTTGAATACTCGCCCTAAGAGTGCTCTACCAAGTGATACGGTAGTGAACCTGAAGGGTAGGAACAATCATGTGATGGCAGTTACAACAATAAGTGGGAGAGGCGGTGATGTGAATGCCTCGAAAGAAAAACAAGTTGTGGATGATGATGTTGGGTTTCAAGAAGATGTAGGTCCTTTGATAGTTGAAGATGTGGTTGAGAATAATGTGAACAATGAAGTGAGGATAGACATTGATGAGGCTGAGGTGGAAACTCAAGATGCCGTGAACCAGTCTAGGGAACACGTGGTCGACATGCCCAGGCCGGTGGTGTCCAAAGCCAAGGCACCTTTGCCTAGGCCATCTCCGCCTTATCCTCAAAGGATTGCAAAGCAAAGAAATGATAATCAATTCAAAAAGTTCATTGATATGATGAAGATCTTGTCCATAAATGTACCCTTAGTGGAAGCCCTTGAACAAATGTCGGGCTATGCAAAGTTCATAAAAGATTTGGTGACGAAGAAGCGGCCGATGGATTGTGAAACAATAAAAATGACTCATCAAGTCGGTGCTATCAGACATTCTATGACCCCAAAACTTGAAGACCCCAGAGCTTTTACTATCCCTTGCACTATTGGAAGTGCAGATTTTGTTAATGTCCGTTGTGATTTGGGGGATAATATAAATTTGATGCCTTATTCGGTCTTCAAGAATTTGGGAATTAGCCAACCTAGGCCGACCTCAATGAGACTTCAAATGGCAGATCGATCAATGAAGCGACCTTTGGGCATAATTGATGATGTGCTTGTCTGGGTGGACAAATTTATATTGCCGGCTGATTTTGTCATTTTGGATTGTGAAGTGGACTTTGAAGTCCCAATTATTATAGGGAGACCTTTCCTTGAAACAGAGAAGGCATAGGTTGATGTTGAAGTGGGTGAGCTAACTTTCCGAGTGGGGGATAAGAAGGTCGTCTTCCATGTTTGCAAATCCATAAAGCAACCCAATAGCACTGAGGTGTGCTCATTTGTGATCGTGGATGACAGAAGTTCTATGATTAACGTGGAGGATCCCCTTGAGGCCGTGCTATTAAATCTTGATGACAATGATGATGCAAGCAGAATGGAGTGTGTCAATGCCTTACATGGGATGGGCAGTTATTCATATGGGCCAAGAAAATTGTCTTTGGATCTTGAAAATCGGAAAACTCCACCAACCAAACCATCAATCGAGGAGCCGCCGGTGTTTGAGTTGAAACCACTTCATCCATACCTCAGGTATAGTTCTTGGGCTCTAATTAAACTTTACCAGTTATTCTTTCTTCTTGCCTTACTAACATGCATGTTGCCACTTTGGCGGTGCTTCAAAGGCGAAAAAGGGCAAGTGGATGGACTCTGGCGGATATTCAGGGAATAAGCCCCGCTTTTTGCATGCACAAGATTATTTTGGAGGATGATGCAAGGCCTTCCTTAGAACATCAAAGGAGGCTCAATGAGGCAATGCAAGAGGTGGTGAAGAAATAAGTGATCAAGCGGCTAGATGCAGGTGTGGTGTATCCAATCTCCGATAGCTCATGGACTTCTCCGGTGCAATGTGTGCTGAAGAAAGGTGGGATGAATGTGGTGACATATGACAACAATGAACTTATTTCCACTCGAACCATTACCGGGTGGAGGGTTTGCATGGACAACCGAAGCTAAATAAAGTGACCCGCAAGGATCATTTTTCGTTGCCATTCCTCGACGAAATGCTTGATCGCCTTACGGGGCGAGCCTTTTATTGCTTTTTGGATGGATATTCAGGTTATAATCAAATATTAATTGCCCTGGAGGACCAAGAGAAGACCACATGCACCTGCCCATATGGTACATTTGCTTTCTCCCGAATGCCATTCGGGTTGTGTAATGCTCCGACGACCTTCCAACGATGCATGATGGCTATTTTCACCGACATGGTGGAAGACATTTTGGAGGTCTTTAGGGATGATTTTAGTGTCGTTGGTGATTCATTTGAAGAGTGTTTGGGAAATTTGTATAGAGTCTTGGCCCGATGTGAAGAAACGAATCTCGTTCTTAATTGGGAAAAATGCCACTTCATGGTTGAAGAAGGCATAGTATTGGGTCACAAAATTTCTAAGCATGGCATTGAAGTAGACAAAGGCAAGATTGAGGTGATTTCAAGGCTCCCTCCCCCCAGTTATGTCAAAGGGGTGAGGATTTTCCTTGGGCATGCGAAGTTCTACCGACGGTTTATCAAGGATTTTTCGAAGGTAGTGAATCCTCTTTGCAAGTTACTAGAGAAAGATGCCAAGTTTGTGTTTCAAGAGAGATGTATGGAAGCTTTTGAACTCCTTAAGCATAAGTTGACCACTACCCCGATCATTACTGCACGCAATTGGAGCTTGCCTTTCGAGCTGATGTGCGATGCAAGTGATGTTGCGGTTGGGGCAGTGTTGGGTCAAATAGTGAACAAAATATTTCATCCCGTGTACTATGCAAGCAAGACTATGAATGAAGCTTAAATGAACTACACGATGACGAAGAAGGAATTGTTGGCTATTGTGTTCGCCATGGAAAAATTTTGACCATATCTTATAGGAGACAAAGTCATAGTGCACACCGGCCATGATGCCCTTAGGTATTTGATAACCAAGAAAGACTCCAAAGCAAGGTTGATGCGATGGGTGTTACTTCTTCAAGAGTTTGATTTGGAAATAGTAGATCGAAAAGGTAGTAAGAGCCAAGTTGCGGATCATTTGTCCCTCTTGGAGGAGGAAGGAAGGTCGTGTGATGGCGTAGAGATCAATGATACATTCCCCGATGAGCAACTACTTTCTGTGTCGATGTGTGATATGTCGGACATTGCTAATTTCCTTGTGACTGACATCATCCCGCGTGAGCTCTCTTATAACCAAAGGAAGAAGCTCAAACGGTATAGTCTGGACTTCTATTGGGACGAGCCATACTTTTTCATGATTTGCATCGACGGAGTGATCCAGAGGTGTGTACCTGAGGAGGAGCAATTTAGCATCCTAGAGGCTTGTCATTCCTTCCCCTATGGTGGCCATCATGGAGGGGTGAGGACGGCTTTAAAAGTTCTGAGTTGTGATTTTTATTGGCCAACCTTGTTCAAAGATGCAAGTGATCTAGTAAAAAGATGTGATCAATGTCAATGAGCGGGCAGGATTTCCAAGAAAGATGAGATGCCTCTGAACACAATTCTTGAAGTTGATATCTTTAATGTATGGGTATCGATTTTATGGACTCTTTTGTTAGCTCGTGTGGGAACACTTACATTCTTGTAGCGATTGATTATGTGTTAAAAGGGGTTGAGGGCGTGGCCTTGCCCAACAATGAAGCTAGGAGTGTGGTGGCATTTCTAAAGAAGAGTATTTTCACAAGGTTTGGTACACCTCGGGAAATTATTAGTGATGGAGGATCGCATTTTTGTAATAGAGCTTTTGATGCCTTGCTTTCCAAGTATGGTGTCAACCACAAAGTCTCTACGCCTTATCATCCTCAAGAAAATGGCCAAGTTGAAGTGTCTAATAGGGAAATCAAGAGCATTTTGTCCAAAACTGTCAATTCCAATAGGACCGATTGGTCTAAAAAGTTAGATGATGCTCTATGAGCTTACCGGACCGCTTACAAGACCCCAATTGGCATGTCACCGTACCAGTTGGTATTTGGGAAAGCATGTCATCTACTAGTGGAGTTGGAGCATAAGGCCATGTGGGCCTTGAGGAAGATTAATCTTTAGTGGGATGTTGCTGCTAATCTTCGTGTTGAACAACTCAATGAACTTGATGAATTCTGGTTCCATGCATACTCTAGTTCGTCCTTGTATAAAGACAAGATGAAGTACCTTAATGATAAATATGCTCGTGGAAAGGAGTTCAAAGTTGGTGATTTGGTTCTCTTATTCAATTCTCGGCTAAGGTTGTTCCCGATAAAGTTGAAATCCAAGTGGGGTGGACCTTTTGAAGTTGTGTGTGTGACCTTGGTTGGTGCTCTAGATTTGAAGAACAAAAGTGGTGGAGTTTTTAGAGTGAATGGGCACCGGGTCAAGCATTATTTTGGGAAGTTTGATGATATCCATGTGGTGGCTGTTGCTCATTTCAAATGATGTGATGGTAACCCGCGCCGTGCCACGGCATTAAATCAGGCGCTTCTTGGGAGGCAACCCATGTCCTTTTCTTCTTCTTTTCTTTGATTTTCTTTGTAGTATATGATTGATTTTTGGGCTAATTAGTTGTGAGATGTTGCAGGGATTGTGTTGATGCAATGCAAAATATTGTGAAGAAAATGAACAAGTCTCTGAAGTTGCCAGTGCGGCCGCACTACATTATGTGCGGTCTGCACTGGTGAAAACTAAATGAAAGATTCTCTGAAGTTTGCCACTGCAGGCGCATGGCACTTTGTGCGGTTCGCGATGGAGCTCTGCAGCCGCTGTCCCTTTTGTGCGGACCGCAGAGGTTTGCTTTTTAATGTTTGAATAAGGAAACCCAGTGCGGACCGCGGTCCATTTTTGGTGGCCGCACTGCTAGGTGAGAATGGGCCCTAGGGTTTCTCTATAAATAGACCCCAAGGACCCCCTTTTACACTTTTTGCAAAAATCGAACGTCGGAGCTCATATTTACTGTTCATCATCTCCTTTGATCATAATAGCCTGTTTGCATTGTGTTGATTCATTTCATCTCAATATCTGGTAACGTTTCACCCAACTCTTTTTAGTTTAATTGTATAATTTCATATTATTTCCATTTCTATTAGCTTTTAGTTCTTCTCCTCCCGTATTTATTCAATTTTTAGGTTAGTTTAGTTCAAATGATGATTCTTGTGGACTTAGTGAGTATAATGTAGTGAGTAATTGAGTAGGGACCCTAACTAGGTAAAATTTTGAACTAAAAAGCAAAATTTAGGAACCCTAACTCAGTGCCAAGTTTGGGCACTCTCCGCAGACTGCGGTCATGTTTGTGCGGTCCGCATTACCACTTTGTGCGAACCGCGGTGTTGAACTTCTGAAAGGTGACTCTTGCCCAGTGCGGCCGCACTACATTTTGTGCGGTCTGCACTGGCCTATGCGGTCGCGGTTAGTTTTGTGTGGTCCGCACTGTTGAGATTCGGAGAGCTTGTTTTTGAAACCCTATACCTGTGCGGACCGCGGTCATTCTTGTGTAGTCTGTGGTGGCCTCAGTGCGGCCGCACTACCATTTTGTGCGGTCCGCACTAGGCAATTTTTGCAACTGTCTGCAACACTGTGAATCTGTTTGTAATTTTTTCTGCTGGATTAATATGAACTGTATTGACTAATACTAACAAATACATTGAATGATGTTAGCAGACAATGGTTAAACAACGAGGAGGAAAATGATCAAAACTACCCGGGAGAGGTGAATCCTCCCGGGGAGGCAAGGGCAAGAAGATGATAAAACTGACTCCCCAAGCTCGGGAAAACATTAAAAGGACCAGGAAGCTCATTAAAGCTACAGACAGTGCTGTTTCCCATTCCTCGGGGAGTGAGTACCAACCGTCAAGGGAAGTTTCTTCAGACTTCGTGCCAGAGTACATAGAAGATTGGCCGGAGAGAGATAGGTTGAGAGATACTCCCCCACCATCACCCACTACCAGAAGGCCAATTAATGTCATTTATGAGTCATCTGAGGGCTCAATAGCCGGTAGTGAGGACGACTCCACCTCCCCACAGCTTCATTATCTGGGGAGGGTGCAGAAGGGGGTGAGGAGGAGGTACAGGGAGATGAGGTGGTAGCTGAAGTTGGTAAGCCTCAGGTGGGAGGCATTGCCCAAACTAGAAGGCCCGATGTTTGGGAGGATAGGTTTGTGAGCTAGGTGGCATACCATAAGTTTAGGGAGTTGTGGTCGGTGAGACATTTGATACCGGAGCGGAGTTTCATTGACAAAGATCTATTACCCCACAACCCTGATGTGCAGAGGCAATTTAGGACTAGAGTGGGCTGGGAATACTTTGTGGAGAAATGTATAGATGCCAAAGAACACATGGTCAAGGAATTTTATTTCAATGTAGCCCACATCAAAAAGGGCTTCAAAGTGACCAAGGTTCGCAACAAGACTGTGTTATTTGAAGGGGTACACCTGAATGAATATTTGGGCTTCAATGAGGAGGACGAGACTCTATATATGGCGAAGTTGGAGATGGGCGAGGAGGTCCGTTTATGGTTAGCTCAGTACCTGGCAATCCCAGGTACCGTTCCTGAGTGGTTGACTGTTGGGGTAAAAATATTGAGGAGGACCCTGAACTTTGAGGCTAGGGGTTGGTAAACCTTTGTTTGCAGCCAGTTGGACCCTACTACACATGAGCAGACCCTTCCTCTCTACCGGGTTGTGTTGGTTGCTTCAATTATGGTAGGATACCCCATAAATATGGGGAATGTGATTTCCCAAATTATCTCATTAGTGGTGCAGAGCATGATCGAAACTACCCTTTATCCAACACCCTCTCTATGTATTTTTGGGATTTAGAGGTGGACAAGAAGTCCTATGATGTCAAGGTCAAGGCGATAGCCCCGTTCTCCTGGTACAGCTTGAAGGGGAATGACAACCCAAGGACAAAAATTACAAAGCCCCTACTTCTGCCCCAACTGGCCAGTCTGAAGAGCCAGTTGTGGTAGAAGTCACCACTGAGCCTGCCCCCACTTCTGCTGAGATACCTCCCAGACCTTCCACATCAGCAGGCTCGGAGATCTCATCTTTTCGGGCCCATCCTATCACCGCCCACCGATTGAGTTAGACACTTCAGAGTATCAACAACTGGATGTATATTGCTTCATCCAAGTTGTCCACCTTGACCACTACTATTGCAGCTCAGTCGACACCTCATCCAGCACAGGTCCCACAATCGATAGAGGATGCTTTGAAGGAAATTCTTGAGAACCAGAAGAAAATCCATAACACTCAGGATGCATTGGCAAAGGCAGTTGATTCACATAGAAGGGCTCTCAAGGAGATTGCTAAAGAGCATAAGAAGCTGCGAAAGACACGGGCCTCCAAGGATTCTGTGAAGGAGTTGCTGGCAGATATTGAAAAGTTGAAGGCAGACCAGCTACCTTTAGACCTATTGTTTGAGGACCCGATTACGGTAGCTTAGCCACAGTCGGAGCAGTCACAGCAGCATCTGAAGAGGAGGAGGACGATTCCTAGAGCTGATGATGCTATCATCCAGCTGGCGGACCCAACAAAGACGTCCTCCAGTCAGCCACAGGGTGTACCAGATCCAGAGCCTGTCCAGGTCCATGCCCAAGTCCCAGCAGCTGAGCAGCAGGACACCGAGAACCAGTCTGAGTTTCCCGAGCATACAGCGGACCCAGGGACCACCCATGATCCTATGCAGGCCGATAGGGCTTAGGGAGTTTTCCATATCCTGTTTCTCTATCTTTTTGGTGCTTATTTGGACTAGTTGGCATTGGGGACAATGCCAGCTTTCATTTGAGGGGGTGAGCCCTCCATTTTTGGATGATTGTATATATTGATACATTTTATGCTTTCTTGATTTTATTTGGTCTGTATATAATTTTATATTTAGATACTTTTATCGCAATTTTTATATTTCCTTGGGTATGTATATAAAGTTACATTTCATTGTATATATTCATCCCGTCTATTGTATATTCAAATTCCCTTTTGTATATGTTTATTCTATTTTCTGCAATTTTTTTTTGTTTTTTTAGACTCTTACGTGTGATTCATACCTTTTTTTTCCCGGAGTTTTCAATAAGCCTTTTGTTTTTTTAATGCCACGATTCTTTCCAACGGTGGAGTATTGTGTGAACCGGGTGGCTTTTCCCAATGATAGATGGCGTGACAACCTTCTTAAGGGTTTGAGTCGATTTTTTTTTTTTTGTAGTTTGCAGTTAAGGGTATCTGAAGCAAAGCTTCACTTGGGCCTAGCACATTTGCCTTTGATATTATGGTCAAAAACAAATTGTTGTGTTTAGGATGGTGAAAGTGTGGCCTTGAGACTCTTGTGCTGACCAATAATTATCAAGTGGTTTTTCGGAACCACTGTGTGCTCAAATCGTATCTAAGGTCGTTATGGGACCCCGACTCCATGTATTTAGTAATCCCTTAGCTTGTGTGGTGAGTATTTGAATTGCAAGTCCAAGTCCCGAGCCATTGGTCTAGAACTTGCCCTAAATGTTTGTTGAGGCGAAATCCTAAGTGAATTTTGACTTGAGATGTGATTATAGGCTCTCCTTGATCCAAATGATAGATTGAAAAATTCCATAGCCTACCAGTGATAAGATCCCTAATTAACCCTTTTGAGCCTTAGACCTTTTTCTTTCAAGAACCATGATACAAGCCTATACCCGTTCTAAACGATACCCTCTCTTGGCACCCAAATCTTTCCTTTAGCACATGACAAAAGTATAAGTTTGGGGGGAGTGACGAGGATTGCAACAAAGTGGAAAAAAAGGCACAAAAGTGAAGAAAAGGAAAGGCAATGAAAAAGAAAGAAAAGCAAAAAGACAAAAGGAAAGTTCAATGTGAAAAAGAATAAAAAGGGAAAGCAATGCAAAAGAAAGAAAGGTGTGGAAACTTGAAAAAGGAGAAAAGGTTTGAAATTCATAAGAAAGGGTGACAATGTGTCTCTCTAACCCCTTAGAAAGAAGTGAAATGACTCAAAGAGTCAAGTGAATTGTGCCAAATGAATCAAAAGAAATGCTTAAGGGAAGATGGAACCCACTTGAACAAAAACATGACCTACCCTAAACTAAAAGCCTTCACAATGACTCCACAAAAGCCCTATATGATCTTGAGTTGAATGAAGCTTACATTAGTGGATACTTACATAAGGGGCAAGCATATGGTACCTAGAGCCGGACTTGTGACCTTTCCTTGAGAGAGATGAGTGAATTCCTATTAACCTCATTTTGTGTGCCACTATTCTAAAGGTGAGGTTTGCTTAGGGAGAGTTGAGGATATGTGAGTTTTGGTTCCACAATGACCAAAGTAATTGAGAGAGTTCTTTGATAGAATGAGTCAACTCTTAATTCTCTTGTGTCACACTTGATCCATGGTTTTTCAAAGGTTAAATGTTGTTAATGATTCATGTGACTTAAGGGAAATTGTTAGTCCCAATTGATGCTAGTTGAGGTTACTTTAGGATAGCTGAAAATTCTTGGATTTTCCCTCAAGGGGTGGGTCTTATTTTGTTTGCTTGAGTACAAGCAAAAGCTTAAGTTTGGGGGAGTTGATAACTAGGGATTTTGACGTGTTTCATGCTCCTTCTTGCTTACGCTTTGATAATAAATTCATACAAAATAGTCCCAAAAGGCTCATAAGTTGAGCTTGATTATGAGATGTCAAAGATTGGCTCAAAAGGAGTGAAATCTACACAAGTATCAATGACAAGGCAAACTCAAGAAAAACAGGCCTAGTGCGGCCGCACTACACTTTGTGCGGTCCGCACTAGGGAGATTCGAGACTGGTAAATCAAGTGTCAAAGCAGTGCGGCCGTAGTGGAGATTGTGCGGTCCATACTGAAGGCTCCGCGGCCGCACTACCATTATGTGCGGTCCGCGTTAGAGAAGATCAGAGATGTAATTTGCCAAGGTTCAAGCCAGCATGGTCCGCGGTCATGTTTGTGCGGACCGCATTTGAAACCTCCATGGACGCGGTCCATTCTATGCGGTATGCGGAGCCTGAGTTCATAGAGGCAAGATTTCAAGTCCAAGAGCCTAGCACGGCCGAAGTCCATTTTATGCGGCCCGCACTTACCCCGCAGGGGCAGTTTTTTCCAGTTTTTCCAGCTTAGTATAAATAGAACATTTTTCTATTTTTAGGGCATCAAATATTACAGAATAGTAGTTGTGCTCGTGAGAAGCCATTTTTGTAGCCATTTTAGGCACTTTAACGTAGTTTTAGCAATTGAATCATTATATTACTTTAGTAATTTAATATTATGTCTTTCTCTTCTTCTATTTCTCTGATATTATCTTCAAGCATGAGTATCTAAGCCCATTAGCTAGGGTTGTGGCTCAACCGTAGTATGTGTAATTGATGGGTGTTGTGATTTAAGGTTATATTGATTATGGGTGTTTGTTATTTGGGTCAATTTTATGGTTTAATTTATGAATTAATGGTTGCAAACACTAGTTTGTGCTAAGTTGACTTGGCTCTTCTAGAGAAAGAGAGCCTAAGTCTCCAAAATTGACTCAACAAGGAATTAGGATGGACTCAAGATATTTGATAGTCCCAATTAAAGGGGTAAACCTCGAGAGAGTAATTACCTGACTTGGACCCTAGTTGCTCGGGCAAATATCCATACCCAATTGGTCTCGAGAGAGTTAATTGGGTAAAATCACTCTTTCTACGGAGCGGTGTAGAGTGGGTAGTATTGAGTAATGATTATAACATATTTCCCCAGTCATGTCAATCGTGCCGTAAATGCAATTACCTGTCAATTAGTCACCTAGGTGAAGGTCACTACCCTAGTGCCCTTTATACTATTTGAACAACCCGTAGCATTTAACTCTTAGCTTAATTTTACAATTTTTAGTTGAGTAAAAGTAGAATTAAAAAGAAAACTCCAAAATTATGAGAAGACCAATTAAGAGCATACACACAATCCTAAGTAAATAGATACCTGACTCCAATCCTAGCTCTCTGTGGATTCAATCCCCACCTACAAATCGGGTAAAAGCTACTGCGACCCTCTTTCGCTACTTTTTAGTGGTGCGGAGTTGGCAGTGATCAGTCATTCAGACGAGATTTGATAGACTTTTTGATCGAAAGCGTACTTTTGGAGTTTTTGGAACTCTTAGGCTTGAATCCGATGAAAAATAGGTGTTTTGATGTTGTTTTGAGTGTTCCGAAGGTTGGAACAAGTTTGAATGAAGTTACAAAATATGTTGGTAGGTTTGGTTGAGGTCCCGGGGGCCTCGGGATGATTTCGGATGGTTGACGGGAGATTTTGGAATGGTTTGAAGCAGCTGTAGCTGCTGGTTTTCTATCATAACCGCACCTACGGTTTGGGTTCTGCAGGTGCAGAGCCGCAGAAGCAACGGAGCAAGCACATATGCAGATTTGGGAAGGATCAGCAGGCTCCACAGATGCGGGTAATTCATCATAGAAGCGGTACTGCACTTGCGGATGGGTAACTGTAGGTGCAGAAATTGTCCTTTAAGTGAATGTCGCAGACGAAGACCTCACAGAAGCGGGACCGCAGAAACAGAAATCGCTGGGCAGAACATAAATACTTTCCTTCGCGAAATTTAGTTATCTTTCACCATATTTCAAACGGGAAGAAGCTTGGGAAGCACTTTTCAAGAGGGATTTTCAGAGGAGTTCATTGGGGTAAGATCTTTGGTCCCTAAACTTGTCATTGGGATGATTTTTATCAATTTAAGCATGAAAATTAAGGAAAAACAATGGTAATTTGTGGGTTAGGGCTTGACTAATTAGAGGCCTTTGAGTGATGATTTGAGGGACCAATTGAGGTCCGAATTTGGTAATTTTGGTATGAATGAACTCGTGAGAGTGCGAGGATTTTGGAAATGTAAATTTTACCTGGTTCCGAGATGTGGGCCCGAGGGGTATTTTGGTCATTTTACCTAATTTCGCATATTAGCTTGGAATTTAATTGTAGAATCAGTTACATGAAGTGTTATTTACAATATGCAATTGAATTGAATAGATTTGGTCCATTTAGAGTCGAGTACTCGTGGCAAAGATGTGGTTTCAGGTTGATTTTGAGTTGGTTCGAGGTAAGTGGCTTGCCTAACCTTGTGTGGGGGATTTGATATATTTGATAATTGAAATGTCTTGTTCGTGAGGTGACGAGTGCGTACTTGAGCTAATTGATGAAAATCCAATTTTCTTTAAGCAATTTCAATTGTGTTCCTTGTTCCTGTTTCATTTTACTTGCAAATTAAATCTGTTGTTAACTTAGGGAAAGCATGTCTGACTGACTTAACAACTTATTTGCTTAAACTGCCATCATTGAATTATGTGAAGCATTTTAGGTTAGAATCTCATGTTTAATTGGTACGAGTATGAGCTTAATTGAGCATTTCTTATGTTGCTGCTGTGTGTTTTATTTTAGGACTACGGGATAACAGCCTGGGAGATCCCCTGTTCGTATTTATGATTTGAACTGAGGTGCGTGATACTAAGAGATCCCTGGCATGTATATTGAGGATACCAAGAGATCCCTAGCATATATGGGGGATACCAAGAGATCCTCGGAATACCAAGAGATCCCTCGTATACATTGAGGCTACCAAGAGATCCTCAGGATACCAAGAGATCCCCGACTTATATATTGAGGATACTAAGAGATCCTACGGTTATCATCCTTGTTATGAGTGGTATTTCCTTGTGTTTTTCCTTTATCCCTGTTTCACTTATTGAATTCCTTATTATCCTGTATTAGATTCTTACTGTAGATTCTCAATTGAATTGTTATCTTATCCTGCCATTTCTATATTTATTTAACCTCAGTATGTCCCTGACCTTCCTCGTCACTATCCAACCGAGGTTAGGCTTGGCACTTACTGAGTACTGCTGTGGTGTACTCGTGCCCTTTCTACGCATGTTTTTCATGTGCAGATCCAGGTACTTCGACTCAGACTTACTATCCTTGAGGCGAGGCAGCTGTTCAGAGACTTTGAGGTATATCTGCCGCATCCGCAGACCGAGGAGTCTCTCTCCATTATCTCTTATAGTGATAGCCCTTCTATCTTTATTATTGATATAGACATTCCGGAGTTAGAGCATTTTTATTGTATTCGTAGCTTGTGATTCATGGGTTTCCAAGTTTTGGGCAAACTATATTGGTTTCGAGAATTTATATTGTGTATGCCGAGCGGCACTTTTAAACACTGTTATATCACTTTATTCTATTTTAAATTGTTTTTATTCCGCACTTTGGTTTATCTTCCGCAATTTAGGCTTACCTAGTCGTAGATGACTAGGTGCCGTCACGATGGTTCACGGAGGGCGAATCGGGGTCGTAATAGTTGATCTCCTCTATTTATTTGTTGGAAATGCAGAATCACGACTCCCTCTTGATTGATTCTGATTTGCTAAATTGATTGCTTGATTGCAAGATTTTCTTTCAAAACCCTATAATTCTACTCGTCTGTTTAAATTAACTAATTTCATTACCTTATCTGCTATGGTACTTTGTTTTACTGAGCCTTTCATTAATTGGGTTTTTCTAAATTTAGTCTTAATTGACTACTCTATGCTACTGAATCTTGACTGCTCCCTTATTTAGTCATGCACTGATTTTCTTCTTGGCTTATATGATATTGAATCTCCCCGTTTGATTTGATTCCCTTGGCTTAAAGGAATACTTCCTTGATTCTCTAATTAATTGATTCTGAGTTCTTAAATTAGTATACTACTATGATTTTTACCTTCTTTCACAACTTACTTTCAACTATAAATATCCTAAGTCTTTCATTAACAAGACACAGACACTGGGTTTTAAGAAACTCCTCTCTTATTAAAAATCTTTGTTCTCCCCTCTCTCTTGTGCTATTTGCTGCTATTAGCCGACTGCAAGCCAAGGCTAACCATCTGTGCTCTTTGGCTTCTTTCATTCTGCTTACTTCTATCTTCACTGGTATGTCCTAGTTTAATTTAAAGCCTCAACAACAACATGTTTCTTTTCTTGTTTCAGTTTCTCTTATTTCTAGTGTTCTTCTACTTATGGTTCTGCTAGCATGCTATTATGTTTCCCCTTCCTTTAGATTAATGTATTCCATTATGTGTGTTTCAAAGCATGCCTTGTCAGTTGTCCCTTACTTCTTGTGTGCTTACCACCCTATGAATCCCCAAATTCTTATCACCCCTTCTATGTATTTGTATTCTTCTTGACTGGTTGTGATTATGCCAGTGTCAACTATCTCTGAGCATGTCCAAACTAGTCTTAAGACCCATTACTGGGGTCATGTGTTTTCATTCAAATGTCTATGCATTCCCAAACCCTCACCCTTTGTCACGCCCCCTTTTTCTTTTGCGAAAATCAGGTTTATGACATTCGGTTGGGATAACTCTTTCCTTTTGTGAAAGGGATTTGCAATTTTGAAGAGTCACCACCTAAAGATTTTAAGGTGCGTTAGGGAACCTATGGGGATCAACTGTAACTACATTTTTGATAACTAGAGATAGGTTAAGGGCTTGAAATTACCCCAAGGGGAAGGTGTTAGGCACCCCTCAGGATCCACTAGTGTGGTTCCCGGCCAAATAATTCTTTGTAAATTTGTGCAATTAGCACGTAAACAAACAAGGCTCAAATAAAAGGGGATTTTAAATACACAAGTGTTTGGAAATGATAAAATAAAACAAAGTTTTAAAAGGTTATAACTAAGCATGCTACTGAATATAAAGGGGGTCCTAGGTTTATTTGTAATATGGATCACATCAATGCAATACACGGTAATTCCTCAAAAAAGAGGCTACACGTGGTATTATCGCACCAGTCATCATATCCATATCTACCCTTCCCACCCCGTTAAGGTATTAAAGTGCGAATTGGTCTCGACCTCTATTGCATGCTATTACTCGTCCCATTCCTATCAGTCTTGGAGGAATTTAGGACTACTATTCCTATACGAGGGAGGATTTTAGGGTGACTCTTGGGTTTTAAAGGTAAAAGACTAAGGAGACATTCAAAACACATAGGACTGCATATTAGGGGACACATGTAAAAAAACTAAGAGGCTCATATATACCTCATGTTGGCCCAAGTTCAGGTGAAGTTTTGAAGAATGACAAATGAACTCAGTCATGGACCAGGTCCATCGTGTGAGGAACAATATTTATCAACCTAGACATGTGAGATACACGTGAAGGAGATAAGTCTCAGTGATCAAGCAGCAATATCTACTGAACTAATCGAAAATGTTGCATATTGGATGAGGAGAGAAAGTATCCTTATGGGAAGAGGACACAATCCAGATAAAAGATAGGGTTGGAGTTTGTATTGTTCAAGGACTCAACTTCGATGGAAGATCAGCAATTGAGTCTCAATCAATCTCTGATTACTAACTCATTAAATAATAGTGATTGTTCTCTTTTACATGGATTGCACATACACAGAAGTTAAACTAAGTTGAGAGCAAAAGAGCAAGGCAATTTTGCAAGCAATTTATGTGATATTTAAGTGTGCACTCCTGAAGCTACTTGAACGGTATAGAAGAACCAATTCCATTGTGTTTATTCTTATTCTAGTTCAATTGTAGTAGATGGTTTGAAGTTGTACCTTTCCAGCTTTCATAGAAGCAATTGTATTAGGTACTTTGAGTATTCAAGTTTGAGTGAACTTGAAGGTGTCGCAATAGTTGAGGCTGTGTGCTACAATTGGATTAGCATTAATCCTTAGGTTTACAAAGAGTTTTTGTAAATGCTGTTTTGGCTCAGTGATTTTAGTGGGAAGTTTGGGAAAATCTTACTGAGTAGTAGGTCGTGGTTTTTCACCTTTTGAGCCAGGTGTTTTCCACGTAAAAATCTCTGTATTCTTTATTTTTTGTACTTTTAATTCCGCAAACAATATTAGTTAGAACACCTAGAAGAACCAGGTTCTTCTAGATCAAAAATTGGGTACCACACAAATCACCCCCCTCTTATGTGGTATTGATGTTTAGAACATCAATTGGTATCAGAGCAGGTTATCCTTGAAGAGGCTAACACCTTAGGAATAGATCAACATGAGTGCACCACCTGGGAACTGGGAAGGGCAATCCACTATCAGGCCTCCACTTTTCAACGGACAGTACTATTCCGGGTAAAAGAACATGATGATGGATCACATCATAGGAGAAGACTATGAACTCTAGGACATAGTCACTGATGGTCCTTTAGCAACCACAAAGAAGAATGAGGAAGGAGTGGATGTGCCAAAGACAAGGGCTGACTGCATTGCTGAAGACCTGAAAAAGTGGGAAAAAATGATAAGTCCAAGAAATGGCTTGTGTGTGGACTAGGTCCAGATTAGTACAGTAGGATCCAAAGCTGTACTACTACTAAGGAGATATGGGACACTTTTCAAGTGGCCCATGAAGGAACACCTCAAGTGAAAAGATCAAGAGGAACACTGCTGTATTCTCAATATGAGGATTTCACTATGAAGGAAGGAGAAACTATCCAAGAGATGTATACTAGGTTCACTACACTGACAAATGAACTTAAGTCTTTTGGAAGGATTATTCTTGAAGAAGACAAGGTTGAGAAAATTTTGACAAGGGTTCTGCCAGTCACATGGGAAAGCAAAATCACTGCCATTCAAGAATCCAAGAATATTGCCACTCTCAGACTGGATGAACTGATTGGAAATCTTACTGCTTATGAAATGAGAATGCAAACCATGAAGATGGATACACCCAAGAAGGAGAGAAGCTTAGCTCTCAGAATTGCTGAAGGTTCAGATCTGGAAGATAATGAGATGGCTATGATCACTAGAGATTTCAAGAAGTACCTGATGAGAGGAAAGGGTTCTTCAAGAGGTACAACCTTCAATAAGTCAAGAGTTCCTGAGAAATAGACCAATGAGGGTTGCTACAAGTGTGATAAGATTGATCACATGATCAAGAACTGCCCTCAATAGAAAATTGAGTGGAAGAAAGAAAGGGCTGAACGAAGGAACAGGAAGAAGGAACATGTTCAACCAAAAAGGAACAAAGGTTCAACCAAGTCTATGCTTGCTGCTTGGGGAGAAACCTCAGATGAAGACTCAAAAGATGAAGCTAAATAAGAGCAAGCACTGATGACCATCGGAGAATCAGATGATGAACAAGAGGTAAGTATTCTTCATCTCAAAGACAAGATTAAATTTTTGTCTAAAGAAAGTTTGGCTGAGTTATTACTAGACTTCATTGATGAGTCTGAGATAATTAACAATAAGAAGGAAGTTCTGTCTAGGGAATGTGTGATCCTAAAAGAAAAATGCAAAAGTCTAGAGTCTAGGGCTAATGAGAGTGATAACACAAATGCTGAGTTGAAGAACCAAGTTCTTGAACTTGATAACAGTGTCCTAGAACTTAGGTCTAAAAACTTAAAACTGAAACTAGGAGCAGGAAAGAAGAAAGATGATTACATATATCTCACTCTAGAAGAAAATTTGGGAAAAAAAAAGATGAATTGTATAAGAAAGATGAAATTATCAAAGTCCTAAAGGAAGATCTAGGAAAGATGAAACATGAACTAGACAGAACTTGCAAGTGGAACAAGGCTTCTGATGCACTCTCTTGACTACAAGAGCATCATAGTAGCAACAAAAGAGGACTTGGCTATGGGACTCAAGCTCCAACATGGGACCCTAAAATCAAGTACCTCACACTTCCTGAAAATAAAATCTACACACACTGTGGCAAGACTGGTCATTACAAAAATAAATGTAATGCAAAAGAAAAGGCCAGTCAAAAGAACAAAGCCTTAGTTCAAGAGAAAAATAAGCTGTCCGGATGGGTAAGAAGGAATTTGATCCATCCTTTTGCCTATAGAAAGGGACCCAAACTAGTTTGGGTTCCTAAGACTAACCCTTGATTTCTTTTTGCAGGTCCAAGTGAAAGGGAGGAGCCAAATATGGTATATGGATAGTGTCTGCTCAAAACATATGACTAGGAACAAGGACCAATTCCTATCACTTGAGGACTTAAAAGGAGGTAATGTCTCCTTTGGTAATGGAAAGAAAGGTGAGATCATTGGGGTTGGAAAGGTGGGCAAAATAGATTCTCATTCCATAGAGAATGTCTACCTAATAGATGGCTTGAAATATATCCTAATAAGTGTGTCACAATTGTGTGACAGAGGTAACCTTGTGGATTTTACCTCCATCAAATGCTTTGTGATTAACCTTACCACTGACAAGATTGTTTTGCAGGGAAAAAGAGTTAACAATATTTACATTGTATATTTTTCTACTCTCTTAGAAAATGAATTCACTTGTTTAAGTGTGTTGGTTAATGATCCCCTCATGTGGCACAAAAAACTTGGTCATGCAAGTCTAAATCAGCTTAACAAATTAGTCTCTAAAGACTTGGTGATAGGGTTACCTAATAGCAAGTTCAAGTAAGACAAAGTTTGTGAGGCATGTGCAAGGGGGAAGAAGGTAAGATCATCCTTCAAAAGCAAGAAAATGGTAAGTACAACCAAGTCGTTGGAACTGGTCCATATGGATCTATGTAGTCCAATGAGAACCATGAGCAGAGGTGGAAAGAAATATGTAATGATGCTTGTTGATGATTATTCTAGATTTACCCGGGTTCTATTTCTAACCTCCAAAGATGAAGCATTTGACATGTTTACTTCATTTGTTAGAAAAACTCAAAACAATTAGGAAATCAACTTGCATCCATTAGGTCTGATCATGGAACTGAATTTGAAAATTCCAAGTTTGCTGAATTCTGTGATGAAAATGGTATAGATCATAATTTATCTGCCCTTAGGACCCCTCAACAAAATGGAATAGTTGAAAGAAAGAATAGAACTCTTGAGGACATGGCTAGAACCATGCTGCTTTCTAGTAAATTGCCTCACAGCTTTTGGGCAGAGGCTGTAAACACTGCATATTACATAATCAATAGATGTATGACCAGACCTCTGGTAGAGAATACTCCCTATGAGTTACTTAAAGGGAGAAAACCAAACATATCCCATCTTAGGGCATTTGGTTGCAAGTGCTGTGTGCACAATAATGGAAAAGACTTCCTAGGTAATTTTAATCCCAAAAGTGATGAGGGGGTGTTCTTGGGATATTCTTCACATAGAAAAGCATATAAAGTGTTTAATAAAAGAACTCTGTGTGTAGAATAAAGTGTATATGTAGTATTTGATAAAATTGACATTCTTTCTGAGAGACATGAACATGAAGATGAAGCCATTGGATTGGTAAAGGAATTGACTAAATTCTCAGCACAAGTCAGAGTGGCATCAAAAGAAGGAACATGTGATGGAACAGGTCCGTCAAATAAAGGCAACCTAATATGGGGAACAAATCAAAGAGAAATTGAATCAAACCCCCTTGAGGAACCTGTTCATGAACCTGTTCCTTAGCAACAGAACATGGGAGAGACATCTAGCAGAAACCAGTTGGTTGTGAAACCTCACAACTATCAAAGTTCTCATCCCATTGAGAACATTATTACCGATCTAACATCTGGAGTCAAAACTAGATCACATCTAAAGAATCTATGTGCTTTTGATGCTTTCCTATCTCTTGTTGAACCTAAAAATGTTATTGAGGCTTTGCACGATGCAGATTGGGTGAATGCAATGCAGGATAAACTCAACCAATTTGAAAGAAGTCAAAATTGGCATCTAGTTCCAAGACCCAAGGACAGATCAGTCATTGATACAAAATGGGTCTTCAGAAACAAATTTAATGAAGATGGAACAGTTACAAGAAACAAAGCAAGACTGGTGGTACAAGGATACAAAAAAGAGGAAGGCATAGACTATGATGAGACATTTGGTCCAGTTGCAAGACTAGAAACAATCAGACTCCTCATAGCCTTTGTAGCACACATGGAATTTACTCTCCATCAGATGGATGTCAAAAGTGCCTTCCTGAATGGCTACCTAAAGGAAGAAGTGTTTGTGAAACAACCTCCAAGGTTTGAGAGCAAGGAATGTCCTGAGCATGTGTACAAGTTAGACAAAGCTCTTTATGGGCTCAAGCAGGCCCCAAGAGTTTTGTATGAACGACTATCCAAATTCCTACTGCAGCATGGTTACAAAAAAGGTAAAATTGATAGTACCTAATTCTTAAGGGAAAAAGGTAAAGATCTCCTTGTTGTGCAAATTTATGTGAATGACATCATATTTGGGGCTACTACTGATAGGCTAAGTAAGGACTTTGCAAAACTAATAGGGAGTGAGTTTGAAATGAGCATGATGGGTGAACTTAACTTCTTTCTAGGCTTGTAGATCAAATAAAGTCAAAATGGAACCATGATCCATTAGCAGAAGTATACAAAAGAGCTAATCAAAAAGTTTAAAATGGAGGATTCTAAAGAAATAGACACACCCATTGCAACTGCCACTAAATTAGATATTGATGAACCTAGTTCATTAGTTGATCAAAATTTGTATAGGGGTATGATTGGTTCACTCTTGTATCTTACTGTAAGCAGACCTATCATTGTTTTCAGTGTAGGGCTTTGTGCTCGTTTTCAGGCAAATCCAAAAGAGTCCCACTTGACTGTTGTCAAGAGGATACTGAGATATCTGAAAGGCACCACTGATCTGTGCCTTTGGTATCCTAAAGGTAGTAATTTTGATCTAGTAGGATATGCTGATACTGATTATGCAGGTTTGTTAGTGGACAGGAAAAACACCTCAAGTATGGCACACTTCCTTAGTTCATGCCTTGTGTCATGGGCTACATAAAAGCAATATTCTGTGGCCCTATCTACTACTTCTTGTTGTGCTCAATTGCTATGGATCAAACAGTAGCTGGTAGATTTTGGAATTGAAGTGAGATGTATTCCAATATTCTGTGATAACACTAGTGCTATAAGTTTGATAAAGAACCCTATTCATCATAAGAGGACTAAGCACATAGATGTTAGACACCACTTCTTAAGAGATAACTATGAGAAAAGATTGATTTCAATAGAATTTTGTGCTACTAATAAACAAATAGCTGACATTTCCCTAAAGCACTGAGTAGAGAAAACTTTGAGAGGAACAGGTTGGAATTAGGGATGATTAAGATCACCTAATAGGTCCAGTTCAGAATGCACAATGAAAAAAATTATATATTTTTGGTTAGGAGTTCTAACTTTGTGTAAATATCTAGATCTATTCTTACTCATTTTCATACTTTAATTAGTATACTCCTGTGACATGTGTATATATATGATTTACTGATCTCTTACAAAGTTTCTTCTATTTTGGCATTTGAGGTATGTTCAAGAGAGTTCTATATAAAGAACCTTGTTCATCAGTATGTGTTCATATGAAAGCTCATGTATGTTTTCTATACTCTGCACAATTAAAAAGATGAATTTTTCAATCATGAGCAGAAGTCCTACATTCGTCAAATTCCAAGAAATTTTATCCGTTGAGCATTGAACCAGTTTCGTTCTCCTAGAACTCTAAAAATTGGGATTTGTGCCTAAAATCTAGTGATGTCTAATAATCACTAAGAGACCGGAATTATACCTTGATTAGACTTATAATTGAACCCTAAAAAAGCTATCGTTATTGCATTTAATTCTAATTATCTTTAAATACACACCACACCTTTTCTTTATTAGTCCATAACCGTCAAAATACTTCTCCAGTTCTGATCGCCCTTTTCCTCTCCAGAAATCCCAAATCTTCTATTTTCTCAGAAATTCCCAAAACTCTTCCATAGTCGAAGAACCATGTCTAACCCCCAAGATAATCTTGGCACTCCCCCACTAGCATCTACCTCGAACACATCCTCATCTACTCCTCCTATTAAATCCCCAAAACCTAGGTTTAGTAGGCAAAAAATGAGCCCTAAAGAAAGTTCTAAATGGGAGATTGAAGGCTAGCCAAAAGAAAGAAAGCCCTGTACACAAATCTGACTCCAACTCTAAGTCTGAAGATTTTATTTCTGCTAGTGAAGGTGAAGAATATGGGTCTTCTGACGCTGAGAAAATTAAAGAAACCCCCGATGAGGTAAGTTCTTGTGTAGTATTTTCTACTGTGGTTGAAAGCACTGAAAATAGGTTTGTTCTAGTTGGTCCTATTAAAGATGTAAAGGTGGATGAATTAAGTAGGAGTGGAGGTAAAAAGAAAGGAAAAGAGAGAGAGGGAGCAAGTGGTGATGAGGGGGGTAATGGGAAAGAAAAGGTTCTTACTATCTGTGGGAATGTTGAAGAGAGTGGCATCAAGTCAGGGGGAAGTGGTTCCGGGGAAGCGGATCAGGGGCTTGTTCATCTAAGAAAGCAACGAGAAGAACCTATTTCATCACCTAAGGAAACTCTAGCTGATCTTCTGAAAAAAGTTGGGGCAAGCTATGATCCAAAAAAGCGCAAGGCTTCTTCACAAAAGGCTTCAACTGCTTCCAAGTCAATCAAGAAAAGTAAAACTTCATCCCCAAAACCTTATGTACCTTCAGTGCCTAAGGGAAGAGCTACTAGAAGCAGGGTGAAACAAAGTGAAGCAGAGTTACTGAAAGCCTTGGAAGAAAGCAGGAAGAAGAAGAAGGAGAAGGGAAAAACAAAGGTTGTAGAAAGTTCTGAGGCAGAGAAGAAGAAAAAGAGATGGACCTGGTCCATTAAGAAAGGGTAACAACTGTAGAAGTTCTTACTCTCACACATAAGAAGTCCAAGACTTCCTCTAAGAAATCCTCCTCTGAACCTGTATCTGTTGAATCCTCTTTAGCCAAAAGAACTAGGTCTGTTGTGAAGGGTAAGCAAAAGAAAATTGTTGAATAAGATGAAGAGTGGAGTGGTGGAGAAGAAGAGGAATCTGAGAAAAAACAAGACAGGTTTGCCATCTTTGGCAAAAGAAATATTTTGAAAGGAAGACTGCTGAAAGACCTGGATGAACCAGGAATGAGGAGGTTGGTGGATGCTCTTACTGCACAAGGGTGGAAGGACATGGTCCTTGAAATGGATGGAAGGCTCGCCAGGAAAGAACTGATTGAGTTTATGGCAAATGCCACTGTGAAGAATGGGGTGTTCTCCAGCCTGGTGAAAGGAGTAAAAGTGGAGTTTAATGCACTCAAACTGGGTGAGATTCTGGACATACCTAGTGAAGGGTATGATGACAATACAAGGCAAAGGTGGCCATGCCTGGAATCTCTCCCCACTGCTCTTCAAATTACCAGAAATTTCTATGATGCTCAAGCTGCTGAAGATGTGCCTGAAGCCAGATTCGTACAGAAAAGTGAGATTAGACCTGAGCACAAGGTCTTGTTTGAATTTGTTAACAAGTTCCTGCTACCCAGACAAGAGAGGAGGCATACTGCCAACTACATGGACCTGGTTCTTATAGAGTGCCTTGTGAGAGGAATGTAGATCAATTGGAATGCTTTTATTGTCAAATTACTGGACAGGGTAATAAATGGTTCCAAGGCTCATGCCACTCCTTATGGGTTCATATTAACTACTGTTCTGGACAGGTTGAATGTGCCTTTGAAGAAATAGGAGATGGCATCAAGCAAGGAACACTTTGGCATCAAGACTCTTCTAGCTTGTGACTATCCAGTCAATGCCACCCCAGTTGAACCTGGTTCATCTCTGAAGACACCTGTGAACAGTAAGGTTAGGGCTTTGGTTCAAGAGTGTGGAACTAAAGATGCTAAAATTGCTAGGCTTCAGGCTCGTGTTGCTGAACTGGAAACTGAAAGAGATGGCTTTAGAGCTGAGCTAGCAAAAGAAAAGGAGAAAAGTGATGGGATGCTTCAGAATATGGTCAACCTTCTCCAAACCCAGCCCTCTAATTCCTCCAAGCCTTATGTCTTCTAGTTGTTTCCTTTTGAACCAGTCTAGTACCCCCAGTGACCCAGATTAGGGACTTCTCCATTTTTTTGCTCATGATTTGGAAGTTTTTTCTTTCTTTTTGTGGTTTGTTGGTGGAAACATATCTTATCAATGACAACTGCTGTTTCTCTTGTTCTATGAAGATTTTGTTCTTAATAGTTTTAATATGTTTGTTGATTATTGATGATTTAATCCATGTTTTCACTTGCAGTTGCCCAAGTGGCCATGAGTAATTACTAAAATCTGGGATTCACAATGTATGCAACTTTTCGATGATGCCAAAAGGGGGAAGAGATATTTTGCTTTAATCTTTATTCTGAATAATGTGATATTTATAACCTAATTAAACCTGGTCCTTGATGATAAGTTAAAATTCTAAGTTAATGTGTTGATGGTTAAGCTGAGTTCCTACAGGTTCTTTGATCAGTAAAAGCACAGAGTTTGTCATCATCAAAAAGGGGGAATTTGTTGGCCTAAGTTCAGGTGAAGTTTTGAAGAATGACTAATGAACTCAGTCATGGACCAGGTCCATCATGTGAGGCACAGTATTTATCAACCTAGACATGTGAGATACACATAAAGGAGATAAGTCTCAGTGATCAAGCAACAATATCTCATGAACTAATCGAAAAGGTTGCATATTGGATGAGGAGAGAAAGTATCCTTATGGGAAGAGGACAAAATCCGGATAAAGGATAGGGTTGGAGTTTGTATTGTTTAAGGACTCAACTTCGATGGAAGATCAACAATTGAGTCTCAATCAAACTCTGATTACTAACTCATTAAATAACAGTGATTGTTCTCTTTTACATGGATTGCACATATGCAGAAGTCAAACTAAATTGAGAGCAAAAGAGCAAGGCAATTTTGCAAGCAATTTATGTGAGATTTAAGTGTGCACTCCTGAAGCTACTTGAACGGGATAGAAGAACCAGTTCCATTTTGTTTATTCTTATTCTAGTTCAATTGTAGTAGGTGGTTTAAAGTTGTACCTTTCCAGATTTCATAGAAGAAATTGTATTAGGTACTTTGAGTATTCAAGTTAGAGTTAACTTGAAGGTATCGCAAAATTTGAGGGTGTGTGCTACACTGGGATTAGAGTTAATCCTTAGGTTTACAAAGAGTTTTTGTAGATGATGTTTTGGCTCAGTGATTTTAGTGAAAGTTTAGGAAAATCCTACTGAGTAGTAGGTCGTGGTTTTTTCACCTTTTGAGCCAGGTGTTTTCCCCCAAAAAATCTCTGTGTTCTTTATTTTCTGTACTTTTAATTCCGCAAACAGTAGTAGTTAGAATATCTAGAAGAACCAGGTTCTTCTAGATCAAAAATTGGGTACCACACAAATCACCCCCCCCCTCTTGTGTAGTATAGACGTTTAGAACATCACCTCCTCAAGTAAAGCACATAATAGCATGACTTAAATACATTTAGGGTCAGAATTTAAAGTACTAAGACAGGGGAGTTTTAGTTGTTGAAGCAGACCCATTTATTACATAACTCAGATAAGAAGTCTGAATCAGGCATGCCTGTTGGTTGTAGCAGTTGCTAGTTAAACAAAGGCAGATTCAGTTTTATCATATTACCTAAGGCTTGCCTAAGTGTGTATTGATGATATCCTATAAGCATGATATCTATTACTGATTCAAAATGGCAAAGCAGTAACTATTTTAAATGAGCACTTTGGATCCTATAGGCATGCTTTCTAAACTGCATTAATGAAAGGAGTAAGTTGTTTAAACAGTACGAGTCAAACTGATTTTTAACTAAACTGGTTTCCGATCTTATAGACATAATCTCTATTATTGCTGATTTTAATCCATACAGACATGGTATCTAGTATTAAAGGCTGATTTGGTCCTATAGGCATGGTATCTAGTGAAGTCGAGTAGGCAGGATTATTTGATCACAGCGAAATTCCTATATGCATGATTTCTATAAAATATTGATATTAACCTTATAGGCATGACATCTAATTTCGAATCTGATTTTAACCTTATAAATACGACGTATGGTTATAGCCATTAGACCCTATAGGCATGATTTCTACGTGTGGAAGTAAACATGCAGAAATTTATTAAATAGATCCTATAGATAGGGTATCTAAATGTGGAAGTAAAATGCAGAACTTGTTAAAAACAGATCCTATATGCAGGATATTTAAATGTGAAGTAAAACGTGCAGAACTTATTATAACAGATCCTATAGGCAGGATATCTAACTGTGGAATAAATTGAAAGTAGCTCCTATAGGCATGTTATCTACCCTCATAATAGCTAAAACATACATAATTACCCCGTCCCTTTTCACTAGTCAGCCCTAATATTTGTTTACAAATTATTACAGACCAAATACTGAATTACAAAAGAAGTACAGAAATAAGAAATTACAACCAAACGAAGCTTGATCCTGACTTCCTGTCTGAATTATATAATCAATCACTACAAATGTCACTTGTTTCAAAGCTTTTCTCAGACTTGGGTGTGTCAAAGTTCCCTAAGGGTCTCAAGGGACCACGGTTAGTGCTTACACCCAGCTTTGCATAACCAGATAGAGATGAGTGTAGTGTTGAAGGGCCAACCCTTATGTGTCTAAGTTTAGAGGGAGCTCAAAGGTCCCAAGTCAAGGCTCACACAAGAGGGGCAGAACTTATGTTCTAGGAATATAGTGAAAGTTCAGAACATAGAGATTTATTTAAAACCGGTCTAGGAAATAATAAGTGATATGGGTGATTTGAAAACAATAGTAGTGAAACTCAAGCTACACAAAATCAGTAATTGCACAAAGGGGTTAGGGTTTGGGGAATACATTGCATGAAGCATATGACCCTATGAGGGGTTAGGTTTGGACATGCACAACAATAGATGATGCTGGCATGCTCACAAACCAGCAAAATAATACAAACACAAAGAGGGGATGTGGGGTTTGGGATTCATACACATAGGAGAGCATTAATTTAAAAAAAGTAAGGGAACACATTGCCATATGCTAGTAATGTAACTTGATTGCAAAATCATAAGCAGAAGTGGAAAAGCATGAAAAAGTTGAAACAATTATAGAAACATGTTTTTGTTGATGCTTGAAAATTAACAAAGACACACCAGTAAGAAGAAAAGTGCAGAAAGAAAAAAAGCAAGCAAATTCCGACAGCCAAGACTTAGCTTTCAGCCGGCTAGACAAAGCAGTAGTACACGTAGTAACAAAGAATAGAGAGTTTTGAGTGAAGTGTGTATTCTGAACTCAGATAGTTCGTGAGTGTTAAAGAAAAGAGGGGTGGGTATTTATAGTTTTTGAAAACAAGTGGTAAGTAAGGTAATACGTAAATTCTTAATACAAACATGGAAACAATCACAAATTAGGATCAATTAACACAAGTGATTCCCTCTAATTAAGGAATCACTGTTTAACGGGTAGTAGCAGGTTTTAATTAAGGAAAGAAAATCAGTTTGAGGACAGATTGATTATTGCCATATAAGGGGTAGTAAAAGCATGAAGTAAACAATTAAGTCTAAGCACGAAAATAAGCTTATTTTTGGGAAAGGATTCAGCAAGGTAAAATATCATAGCAAAGGAAATGAGTCAATTAACTTTAAACAGATGAGTAGAAATTAGGGCTTGTAAGAAAACCTTTGCAATCAATACCAATATCAAGATCAATCAAGGAAGATCAATCAATATATAGATAGAGTGAATAGAAGCATCAGACATGTGAGGCCAAGCATATTGGCAAAAGAGATAGTACAAACATACAATAGTAGCAGAAATAAGCATATGATTCAGTAGTGAAAAAATATTCGAAGCTCAGTAGTCAAGTATGTCAATTCACATTGAATCAATGATGAAGAAGAACATAGTATCAGGTAAGAGAAATCAGAAACAAGTAAGGTCTCACATTAACAAGTGAGGCAAAACTTCTAATAAATTAGGGTTTCAACAGAAGTCGAGTTAAAAAGATAGTAAAACTCATGGATGGCCGAAGAAAGGCCATGAACAATAGTCGAGCAAGGACTAGACTAGAATTCTTCGAGGTATGGTCATGAAACCACAGAACCAAACACCCAGGAGCCATAGAAAGCTGGTACTTGTCCCAAATGACCACGGAGGACCATGTATTAGGTAGATATTAGGGTAGGATTAGAGGGCGGTGGCTAGGGTTCGGGTGGGGTTTCAGAGAGAATTAAGAGAGAAGATGGATTCAAGGGCAGCGGTAGGTGAAAAATGATTTAGCTTTAGGGGTCGTTTGGGTTAAAAAAGGAAAGGGGGCCTGGTGGTCGTTGATCATTTTGATCAACGACCTGGATTGAATGAGGTAGGCAGGGGATCCGGGTTGGGTTATTTAAATTGTGTTGGGGTCGGGTTTTAAACGAAATTGGGCTGGGCAATTGGGTTTAAAGTAGGGTCAAATTTAGGCTACAATTGAAATGTAATTGGGCTATTATTTAAATAGTCAATTTTCCCATTTTAAAATTATAAAAAAGTAAATTAGTTTCTAGAAATAAATCGAAAATGCTAAAATTATTTATGATATATAATTGATACTTTAAAAATACAGGACTTGATTTTATGAATACAAACGCAATCAAATCTTAGAAGAGGCTAGTATTACAATTATTCACTTTAGCTTTGAAAAAATACTAAATAAATTTGTAAAAATATGCTAAAATTACATTAGCTTTATTTTAACATAAAGATGAAAATCCAATAAACGATCTACCAAAAGTAATAAATTTAGAAATGATTTTTGGGTTTTTATGTATAAAAAGGGAAATAAATTAATTTAAAAACCTTTAAAAATTATGAAAAAATAATAAAACACTTGAATATGCTTACATATGCCATTTAGAAGTTATTTTGCATATAGAAAAATATATAGGAAAAAATTGGGTGTCAACAGCTGCCCTTCTTTGCCCGGGAAGGATGAAAGAGTTTTTGGGTAAAGATATGATGGCCAATTTTGACCGAGCGAAACAATTTGGGAAGATTCAGGCTGCACCCTGGTTTCTGAGTTGCCTACATATGCCTGATTTTACAGGAATCAGGCCATATGTAGTTCAGGATCCGCCAGCGGAGTATGCCGACGGGTACTTTCCAAGAACGGATACAATATCTCGGGCTGGGTAAGTGAACGGTTTACGTGAATGGTTTGGTTTGATGTGGCTGCGGGCACTGGAGCGGAAACACTTCTGCTGGAATGGCTGTTGCTTACCTGTTTACCTGCAAATAAGTAATACATGCATATATTGTGCGTAAATGTAAACATGATGCGAATTCCCGTTGGAAGATGAATGATGTATTTGAACGATTAAGATGACGTCTTTAGAGCATGATGTCCAGGGTCATGAAGCATATAATAAAGGATTCGCAGGCCATGAAATGATGTTCTCGGGCTATGGGGATGGTGCCTCCGAACCATGACACCTTTGAATAATGATATGCAAAAGATTGAAAGGGGTCCTCAGGCCATGACATGCTGTTCTCGGGCTATGAGGATGGTGCCTCCGAACAATGATGCCTTTGGATAGTTCGGCGATATTTCAGACCATGAAGGATGCAGTAACATGTGGCGATCTTTCAGCCGTGCAATGTGGCGATCTTTCAGCCGTGCGATGTGGCGATATTTTAGCCGTGTAATGTGGTGATCTTTTAGCCGTTCAATGTGGCGATCTTTCAGCCGTGCAATGCGGCGATCTTTCAGCCGTGCAATGTGGCGATCTTTCAGCCGTGCGATATGGCGGTCTTTCAGCCATGCAATGCAGATGGAGATATCGCTTAGTCTCGAAAGGCAGAATGGTAGCCTTATGCATTGCAGATGTAGATAAAGGTAGAGTTTAACCTCGAAAGGTAGAATAGTAGCGTTATGTAAGTTGGAAGGCAGAATGGTAGCCTTATGCAATACAGATGCAGATAGAGGTAGAGTTTAACCTCGGAAGGCATAATAGTAGCCTTTTCTAAGTTGGAAGGCAGAATGGTAGCCTTATGCAATGTAGATGCAGATAGAGGTAGAATTTAACCTCGGAAGTAAGAATAGTAGCCTTATGCAAGTTGGAAGGCAGAATGGTAGCCTTATGCAAGTTGGAAGGCAGAATAGTAGCCTTATGCAATGCAGATGCAGATAGAGGTAGAACTTATCCTCAGAAGGCAGAATAGTAGCCTTATGCAGATGCAGATAGAGGTAGAGCTTAATCTCGAAAGGTAGAATGATAGCCTTATGCAAGTTGGAAGGCAGAATAGTATCCTTATATAAGAAATAAAATAGCAAATGACAATAGAGTTTCTTAGCAGATAGCAGATTGCGGCGTGGTGATTACTGGGAGCACTGTGACATATGGAACATTACGGGTGCGTGCTGATAGCAAATGTTGGTAGGTGCAATTGTTCGAAGAATCGTATTTTGGAATAATGTTTGTTCTATGGGCATACAGTATGTACAATGATTCGTAATCCTAGTGCCTGCATCCAAAGAAAAATCGTGAGTTCTGTAAAAGGGAAGGTTAGTCGTATCCCCACTGGCTTTGCTTATCTCGTTCGGCTTTGCTCTGGCGATATTGTCTGTATCGTTGGGGTAGCATCGCTTAAAAAAAGTAGTTTCAATAATAGACATGCATGATTTTGTAAAAGTATGACATAAATGTATAATTAAATAGTTTTTAGATGAACCGACGACTGTGACGTGCTTCGAGACATTGCAACCTCTCTTGCTACGGAGGGGTTAATGCTTCTAACTGCGGCTCGTGCGACGATCGGCTGAAATTACTTTAGAATTTTGAGGGTCCTCCTCAAAATTTTGCCCCAGTTACCAATTTTGGGGGGAAATGAAATTTTTATTGAATTGTGATCGAACCCATAGGGCTGCCTATGTATCCCCTCCTAAACAGAAATCAGCATATAGGGGGTTGAGCAGCTAGGGTCAACCCCCACTCTACGTCGTTGAGCTCAGCTTCCTGTATGATCTTTAGGGAAAGAATTTCTACTTCGGTGGGAACGACAACCTCTGTACCATGAACCAGCATATAGGGGGTTGACCCAGTTGATTTGCAGACTGTGGTGCGATACCCCAATAGAGCGAATGATAACTTCTTGTGCCACTGTTTATGCTTTTCTATCATTTTCCTCAATATCTTCTTGATATTCTTGTTGGCGGCTTCTACGGCTCCATTCATTTGAGGCCTGTAGGCTATGGAATTCTTGTGTCTGATCTTAAAGGTTTCACACATAGTTTTCATCAAGTCGCTGTTAAGATTGGAGCCATTATCAGTAATGATTGACTCTGGATTACAGAATCGAAAAACATTACGATCGCGAACAAAGTCTGTCACGAATTTCTTAGTCACTGCTTTGTAAGACACTGCTTTGACCCACTTGGTGAAATAGTCAATTGCCACTAGGATAAACTTGTGTCCGTTGGAAGCGGCATGCTTGATTGGTCCAATGACGTCCATTCCCCAGGTGGCGAATGACCACAATGAGCTTGTTGTGTTGAGCTCGCTTGGAGGTACCTTTATCATGTCTGCATGTATCTGGCAGCGATGACACTTTGGACATACTAGATGCAGTCTATTTCCATAGTCATCCAAAAGTAACCAGCCCAGAGTATCTTCTTCGCTAAGACAAAACCGTTCATATGTGGACCACAGGTCTTCGCATGAATTTCCTCTAGTAGCCTGGACACTTCTTTTGCATCGACACATCTTAATAGTCCCAAATCAGGAGTCCTCATATACAGGATTTCTCTGCTATGAAAGAAGTTGTTGGACAATCTCCGAGTGTGCATTTCTGAGTATGATAGGCAAGATCCGGGTACTCTCCTTTTGCCAAATATTCCTTGATATTATGAAACCAAGGTCTTCCGTCTGCTTCCTCTTCAACATGGACAGAGTAAGCTGGCTGATTGTGAATTTTCACCGGAATGGGATCAATGAAATTCTTGTCAGGATGCTATATCATAGATGATAGGGTAGCCAATGCATCGGGGAACTCATTTTGGACTCTGGGAACATGTTGGAATTCCATCTTCGTGAACCTCTTTCTCAATTCCTATACACGATGCAGATACGAGAGTATCTTGGACTTCTTGGTTTCTTATTCTTCTCGAACTTGATGTATGAGTAAATCTGAATCTCCAATTACTAGCAGATCTTGAATGTTCATGTCAATAGCCATTTTGAGCCCTAAGATGCAGGATTCATATTCAGCCATATTGTAGGTGTAGGGGAACCTGAGTTTGGTAGACACTGGATAATTCTGACCGGTTTCTGATACCAAGACTGCTCCTATGCCAACTCCTTTGAAGTTTGATGCTCCATCGAAGAACATTCTCCAACCGTCATAGGATTCTGCAATGTCTTCTCCTATGAATGATACCTCTTCATCAGGAAAATACATTTTCAGGGGTTTGTATTCTCAATCTACGGGGTTTTCAGCAAGATGGTCCGCTAGTGCCTGTCCCTTGACCGCTTTCTGAGTCACGTAAACAATGTCGAATTCACTCAACAGAATTTTCCTCTTGGCTAGCTTGTCGGTGGGCATGGATTTCTGAAAGACGTACTTCAAAGGATCCATCCTTGATATGAGGTACGTAGTATAGGCACAGAAATAATGTCACAACTTCTGAGCTACCCAAGTTAAAGCACAACAGGTGCATTCCAAAAGAGAATACCGGGCCTCGTATGGAGTGAACTTCTGGCTGAGATAATAAATGGCTTGTTCCTTTCTTCCCGTTTCATCACGCTGCCCCAAAATGCAACCAAAAGCTCATCTAACACTGCAAGGTAGAGCAGTAAGGGTCTACTGGCTCGGGAGGAACTAGGACTGGTGGTGTTGATATGTACTCCTTGATTCGATCGAAAGCCTTTTGGCAGTCATTGGTCCATTTCGTAGCCGCGTCCTTCTTTAGCATTTTAAAGATTGGCTCACAGATAACTGTAGACTGCGCTATCAATCGGCTGATATAGTTCAACCTTCCCAGGAAACTCATCACATCTTTCTTGTTCTTTGGCGGTGGTAATTCTTGAATGGCTTTGACCTTGGATGGGTCTAGTTCTATTCCTCGGAGGCTCACAATAAACCCAAGCAACTTTCCAGTAGCAACCCCAAATGCACACTTCGCGGGGTTTAGTTTCAGGTTGTACCTCCGTAGTCTATTAAAAAACTTCCTCTGATCTTCCATGTGATCAGTGGCCTTCTTGGACTTGATGATGACATCATCTACATATACCTCTATCTCCTTGTGTATCATATCATAAAAATGGTAGTCATGGCCCTCATGTAGGTGGCCCCTGTATTCTTCAGGCCGAATGACATAATCTTGTAACAGTACACTCCCCATGGCGTAATGAAAACCATTTTCTCAGCATCTTCTTCATCCATCCAGATCTGATGGTAACCAGCGAAGCAATCCACGAATGACTATAGCTCATGCTTGGTGCAATTATCAATCAGGATGTGTATATTCAGCAAAGGTAAGTCGTCTTTCAGACTGGCCCAGTTGAGATTCCGATAGTCGACACAAACTATGACCTTCCCATCCTTCTTTGGTACTGGCACAATGTTGGCTTACCATGTCGGGTACTCAACCACCCTGAGAACCTTGGATTTGATCTACTTGGTGACTTCTTCCTTGATTTTCAGACTCATATCAGGTTTGAGCTTTGTGAGTTTTTGCTTTACCGGTGGACACATTGGGTCGGTTGGCAGTTTTTGAGCCACAATAGACGTACTCAAATCGGTCATGTCATCATACGACCAGGCAAATATGTCCTCATACTACTTTAGAAACTCTGTGTATTCTTTCTTTTTTGATGGCGATAAGTGAATGCTGATTCGTGTTTCCTTGACATTTTCTGTATCTCCCAGGTAAACAATTTTGGTTTTGTCCAGGTTGGACTTAGTTCTGTTTTCAATGTTCTCGATTTCTTTGACAATCTCCTCTGGTATGTCAAATTCCTCTGAATCAACAGAAATAAATATTAATTAATTGGAAAAACCAAACATGCTTTTGATAAATTGAATGATTGTTTAGAACATTGAAGATCTTATTGCGAAAAGAAAATCATTCAGTAAATTAAACAGTGAATAATGCTTGTTTTAGCCTTGCTACCCTGAGGCTCGTCGGGCTATGGTGGTCTGGATGGTCCAATTGTTGAGGTATGCCCCTCTACTCACAGCTTGTATGGAAGGACCTTCCTCCCCCTCCTTCTCGAGAATAACACAACAATCTATATCATTGTCCTCTAAAAACAAGTTTTGTACTGTTGCGAGTGCTTCTTCTTCGTTTGTCCCATAGATGACATCAACCTATTTGAAAGTCTGCTCCAGGTGCGGTATCGACTACTCTAATGGGTAGTAAGGACCACGCCATGGTGGCGACCAACTATTGAACTCCTCCCAAGTGTATTGATATCCTAGATCGAAGGTAGTGCTATATTTATTGAGTTTTATAGGTTTAGAGATCCCTTGGAGGTTCTTGCCGAGTCCTTTTCCAGGCTCGTACCTACTCCAATTCAATATGGTCTTTATCTTGTTATCCCATCATTTGTCTTTGTCGACAATATTGACCCGCTCGATATGGTGGTAGGTCTCTTCGCAAAGCTTTCTTCTTCCTACGATTGTCGGAATGGGCTGGCGACTGTATATAGGATTGCTTTCGTCACCGTGAATGATCAACTCCTGGTGATTCCATTTAAATTTTACCGCCTAATGCAGTGTTGAAGCTACAGCCCCAGCATCATGAATCCAGGGTCGTCCTAGCAGCAAGTTGTAAGATGCTAGCACATCTATCACTTGAAAGTCGACCTCGAACCAGGTAAGTCCCATCTACAGACACAGGCTAATCTCACCGATGGTGGACCTCTGAGACCCATCAAAAGATTTCACATTGATTTCTCCTTATTTTATCTCATGCAGACCTTTTCCTAATTTCTTGAGTGTTATCTATGGACATATGTTAAGGCTAGAACCCCCATCGATCAGGATCCTAGTGATGAAGTAGTTTCGCATTGCACGGTGATGTACAGGGCTTTGTTGTGACCCAACCCTTCAGGTGGCAGCTCGTCCTCATAGAAGGTGATTTTATGGCTTTCTCATACTTGTCCCACCATATTAGCCATTTCCCCTCCAGTGATGTTACTTGGCACGTACTCTTCACTCAGCACCTTCAATAGATCATTTTTGTGTGTCTTGAAATTCTGCAGTAATAAGAGGATGGATATCTGTGCTGGTGTTTTGTTTAGCTGGTTGATGACCGAATACTCCTTGTCCTGTATTTCCTCCAAAGGTCGTCTGGACCCATCTCAATGATGAGTGGCCGGTTGGGGGCCTACTTGCTTGACTCAGCTATGTGTTCAGGGGTATAGACTCTTCCAGTTCTTGTCATACCTTGTGCTGCAACAGTCTTTTCGAACCTGACTTTGCCTTTCCTCCTAGCCTCGGCTGTATAATCCCAGGGTATAGCTTTTGTATGGAATGACGGCATGGTGGCCATCGCCACTGGGATCGGTACGGCCGCCTTTACTTCGAATGGTACATGTTCTTTGGGTGGCAAAAATGCAACCTCAAAGGGTGTGGGTGCCTTTGTTGATGGCACTGCTTAAAACTCAAGTGGGATAGACACATCTACCTTAGTGACCTCAGACGGTTGGATCTCGACTATGATGGGGTTGAGAGTAACCGCTGGTTTCGTTGGACCATCGCCTTCTACGATCAACCCGATGGATCCCTCGGGATCCCAATCATCATCTATTTCAATCATGTGAATACCCTCGCCTTTATGGTCTGGTAAAGGGTTGTTGCGGACGTTCGGAGCGGCTTTTTTTGCTACAATGACTTTGTTATCAATCAGGGACTGTATCTTGTATTTTAAAGAGCGGCATTGATCGATGGTGTGTCCCTTCATGCTGGAGTGGTATGCACAAGACTTGTTTGGGTTAATCCACTAGGAAGGATTCTCAGGAGCTGTAGCACAGATGGGGGTGACATAACCGGCGGCTTTGAGTCTCTTATATAGCTGATCAATGGGTTCGGCGATGGATGTGTATTGTTTTAGAGGCCTCCGATCAAAATTAGGTCGGGGCCTAGGGAAGTTTTGGCGTGCGAGAGGTGGTGATTGGTAATGAGATAGTTGGGCATTGTAAGTTTGGTAGACATGAGTGGGCTAGGAGTATCTGGGTGAGGTAGATTGATATGTGGGAAATGGAGGTGACTGATAAGTTAGTGGTGGAGCTTGGTAGGAGGGTGCTTGGTAATTTGGGGCTAGCTGACATGTGAGTGGAGATATTGGGTAGGTTTGGTATTTGATAGAAGACTTGGTCCTTTGTGCAACCATCACGGACCCTACGTCCCTCTTCTTAGACACACCACCACACTGTAAGGCCCTATTTGTAGCTTGCAAGGCCTCAAAGTTTGTAACCATACAACTTTTGATACATTCTTCAATTAGTTCCCCAAGCTTGATAATGTCAGAAAAATTATGATTCTCAATAACCATCAATCGTTCATAGTATTGCGGGTCTTGAGCCCAGATAAATAACTTGTTCATTTGTTCTTCTTCTAAGACGGGTCTGACCTTAATAGCTTCAGACCTCCAGTGAGTAGCATACTCGTGAAATGTCTCCGTGAGATTCTTCTTTAAAATCTAGATATAGAACACCTCTAGCGCGTTCTCTGTGTTGAACCTGAACCTGACCATAAAATCAGATGCCTTACCTACCTAACTCGACCACTTCTTGGGATCTTGGCTGATGTACCAAGATAGTGCATCTCATTTCAGACTCCTCATAAACAGTTTCACGTGGATCCTTTCGTATTTTCCTACCACGACCAGCTTGTCACAGTATGTTCTCAGATGGACCCTTGGATCACTTTGTAAGGCCCCGTGAAAAACTTGTACTCAAAAACCTAGTAGCTCGTAGTGTCAAGTCCCGAATATCTGTTAGGGATGTGTAAAATTCTTTGCAGCTCGCAAGCTCATCGCGGTTCGAACCCTTTGTACTAATTTAGCATTTAAAAATCAAAGAGTCAAAGTTTTCCAGAAAAGTGTTGTTATGCAGTCCAGAATGCGGTCGCAAATCCTGTATGCGGATCGCATTTCTGTCGCAGATTGAGTCGGCAGTTTGGTTAAAATTGAGGTCAAAATGCGGTCCATTATGAGATCACATAACTGATATGCGGACCACATTTCTAAAGTGAGTCTGTGTTTCAGTCAAATTTGAGGTAAAAAATGCGGTGCATTATGCGACCACAAATCGGGTATGCGAACCGCATTTACACCGCAAACCCAGACAAAATGTTTAGAGTTTTGGAGCACTTTTGCGGTATATTATGCGGACTGCATTTCCACTCTGCGATTGCAAAGTGCGACCGCAAATCTGACTCGGGGCTCCTATTTTTCTAATTTTTCAACCCGACCCCTTCTTCAATAAAACACCCCAACCCTTCATTTTTACATATTTTCTGAACAAACTAGAGAGAGGGAAGAGAGGGTTCTTGAGAGAGAAAGCTCATCTTCATCAATTTGATTTTCAAAGTCGTCCAGGCCCGGGGAAATTCCAAGTAATTGTCTTCATCTCCATTCTTGCAGGCAAAATCCCCAACCCTTTTCATTGATTTTCAGATTTAAATAAAAAGGGAGATTCTTATGAATTGATTCTTAAAAATGGAAGTTGAAATACACATGCATGTTCTTTAATACCTAAAAACTAGTAAGAGGAGTTGGGTAGAAGAAAAGTTTTGCAAAAGAAGGGTTGACAACCTAAATAAGTTCGGGTAGTAATTGTGAATTTCAATTCTAAGATATATATGTTAACTTGTAAACTAGATTGACGTTGCTAGACTGTTGGGTGAATTGAAAGTAGAAGTTTAAAAGGGAATTCGGCTCTAGGTATGTATGGCTAACTTTGACCTTTGTAAAGTCACTTTGTTTGGTATACGAATATTTGGTATGTAATATCTATATGGACTAATTGTGAAATTATTGTGATATAACTTGAGTGCTCTTGGTTAAGTCTCCTGATATAAAGGTGCAAGTAAATGGCAACAGACCAATGTGTGTGGGTGAAAGTGTTTATGTGATAAGAGTTATGTAACAAATGATGAAAAGAAATCGTAATTGATGCAAATGAAACAACTGCGGCAATAACATATATGGCTTGTCGTGGGCAATTATCGTTGTGACTTAAAATGCATATGAGCTGTTGTATTTGGTGGAAATGGTATTGATGGTTATGGAAATTCTTTGTGAATTATTGTTGTTGTTGTTGTTTGTGAATTGTGATTGTTTGGTGGAATCGGGTTGCGCGCTGCAACACGAAGTAATAAGGTGTGGGTTGTGGTGATAAGGCTGGCCGAGGTAATAAGGGTGGAAAGTAATCAAAATCACTATTGAAATAAAAATATGAGAAAGCTGTGAAATCATTGATGTGACAATGTTGAAGGGGAAAAAGAGAGATTGTGAACTTGTTTGGCTTTGATTGTTCCTTTCATGTGTATTTGATTGTTGATTCTATTATTGTTCGTTACTTGTGTATGGTTTGAGTTTACTAGGGGCAAAGTTTGTTCATACATACTAGTACAATTCAAATGTACTGACGTCCCTTTTGCCAAGGGCGCTACATTCGTGTTATGATTGTTGGTGGTTCCGTAGCAGGTACTCCAGTCCACCGACAGTAGCACTCCCTCACCTCCCGTCAGCTGAGTTTGTGAGTCCCTTTCCTCTCGGGGCCCTGTGTGGCTCATGCCGCCTCTATTTTGGAGTCTTGTTTTGGGTATTTGTTTAAGGTATAGTCGGAGCCTTGTTACCGGCAAGTATTCTATCATCCTTTTGCATCCTTAGAGGCTCCGTAGACAGGAAATGTGGGTGTCACACCTCCCTTTTTTAATTTTCAGATTTTCTAGTTGTCCCTTAATTCCTACCTTTTCATTCAAGTTACTGCCATCATTTTATAGAAATTATACTTGTACCCCTTTTAGAACATTCTAGAGGGTTCTATTATTATCCACCCTATTCCCATGCTCTTGCAAATGTCCAGTTTTAACCTTACTTAATATTCACTGAATTGCCTTTTTTACTACCCATAATGCCCCTACTTCCTTGATGTTATTACTGAATTCCCCTTTTGTATCCAAAACTGCCCCTACTTGTTTAAGGTTTATTACAATTAACTCTTTTGGTATTTCCAAATCACCCTTGTATTATCCAAGCATTTTTCTCACCCTTT